>CM059444.1:63188217-63482867 GCA_030390025.1 Squalus acanthias
CTATACAAGAAATTTGAGCGCCAAAACCCTAACAAAAGAAAAGACATTAAGGTTGGGCGGGAAAAGAAGAGTTTTCGCACTATAACTGTAAGCTGCAACCGTCCATCTTTCTCTTATCCTTTTGACTCCTTGCCGCTTGCCTCGTGTCTCTGCCTCTTGCAGCTCTTAAAGACTGTTGAACTTTCCGATCCGCCAGGATCAGCCTCGTGGCTTGCCGCGAAGATCTGTGTGGAACTGGGCTGTGAAGCCTTGAAACGGGCACACCATCCCGAGAAGTCGGTACACGGTGTTGGAACCGAAGGCCCGAGATGAGATGAGATGAGAAGAGAAGAAGACGACCATACGTATCGCCACGGTCAGTAAGCCCCGACCGCGCCTGTAGGTCGAAGAGACACTTTCCTTGCCCAGGAATACTATTCTTCGAATTTTATCGCATCAGTGCGAGGGCACAGGAAGACTCTTTTTTTGAGTAGAGTCGGAACTCCGAGGACAACACAGATCTTCATGACAGCAGACGGTCCAGCCTGCTAGCCAGAGCAGAAACGAGTAAACAAGTGGGGTACAGAGACCCCTGATCAACACGTGGGTGATCAGGTGCTGCGGTAAAAACATCCGAGCAGAGTTTTCGGAATTCTCCGAGTTATCACGAGTGGTGAGCATGAGTCTCGATCCTACAAATCTAGTTTAGAGCAGGTATTGATAGGGGAGGGTTTAAGTTTTAAGGATAACTGTAATGTGTGCCCCCATTTACGATGTGTCGTTCGTTCCTCGTTTCCCTGAAATTAGTTACATAACTGCGTGTAAGATTGTACTGTCATTAATCTGTGCTTATGGCATGTATTTCGTAATCTTGAATAATATGCAATAAAGATTTTCCATTTCGTACCATTCAACCGGGTCTATCTGAGTTTTCTCTGCATTATTGCTCTCGCACCTAAGTCCAGTGTCAGAACTGTAAGGGCGAGTGGGTCGAACCACTCACAGGTGTCTAGTGCTCCCAGACTGGCTGGAGACCAGAACAGGCAACAAGGCCTAACCTCGCACTAGCACCCAGGCTGAGCACAGAGCCACACAAGGTCTAAACCCTTACAGTGTTGTTGTTGTTGATGATGCTGTTGTTGTTGGTGTTGTTGTAGGTGTTAGTGTTGTTGTTGGTGTTGTTGGTTTTGGTGTTGATGCTGTTGGTGTTGGTGTTGTTGGTGCTGTTGGTTTTGGTGTTGATGCTGTTGGTGTTGGTGTTGTTGGTGCTGTTGGTTTTGGTGTTGATGCTGTTGGTGTTGGTGTTGTTGGTGCTGTTGGTTTTGGTGTTGATGCTGTTGGTGTTGGTGTTGATGCTGTTGGTTTTGGTGTTGGTGTTGTTGGTGCTGTTGGTTTTGGTGTTGATGCTGTTGGTGTTGGTGTTGTTGGTGCTGTTGGTTTTGGTGTTGATGCTGTTGGTGTTGGTGTTGATGCTGTTGGTTTTGGTGTTGGTGGTGTTGGTGCTGTTGGTGTTGGTGTTGTTGGTTTTGGTGTTGATGCTGTTGGTGTTGGTGTTGATGCTGTTGGTTTTGGTGTTGGTGGTGTTGGTGCTGTTGGTGTTGGTGTTGTTGGTTTTGGTGTTGATGCTGTTGGTGTTGGTGTTGTTGGTTTTGGTGTTGATGCTGTTGGTGTTGGTGTTGTTGGTTTTGGTGTTGATGCTGTTGATACTGTTGTTGCTGTTGGTGTTGGTGCTGATGCTGTTGGTGTTGGTGCTGTGTTGGTGGTGTTGGTGTTGCCCCACTCTCATGGCTGGAGCATCATGTCTGATCTTTCCCGATGGAAGCCAGCCCAGGAGACCACACGGATCATGTGTTAAAATGCAATTCTTCACATGGATACTCTGTGTGAATGGGACTATTGAGAGCCCCGGCATGACTTATTTTATTTTTAATTTACGAATCAGAAATGCAATTAGCCACATCCGGAAACCCATTTAGCCACATGTGTCCAGCGGCTAACGCGTTGGACAACACTGGTGTAGTGTTTAATAGTGTCCATATTTATTCATGGTTAAGGGGACGAGAGCTGGCGTGCGCACAAAGAGCTGCCTCCCCCTCGCACCCTAGTCTGTCTCTCTTAAGAAACAAAATACCAAATTAGCAAAGGAGACAGCATCAGGACACCGCCAGAGGCAGTCGATCTGGTTTCTGCAATTTACAGAGGAGGGAGTGCGAAAAGAAATCGTAGCAAGATTGCAAATGCAATGTGAAGCGAGCGGGAATAAGCGACTTGGTACAAAAGCAAAAGAGTGCTGAAACCGAAATCAGAGTTCCCGTGTGTTCTGTGATTGTTTGGGGTTCCGTTACGTGTATTGATTTAAGGTTTGTGCTGTGTTCGATTTCCATTTCAAACGTCTCCTGTGGCGCGTGTGTTGCCCACATGGACTGAAAGATGTGTCACTGTAGCAAAGGGGGCATCTCCACCGAGAGTTGTTATTATGGCTACAAAGTTTATTTTTCTTTAAACAAATACGTAACTTTTTGACTTATTATGTCTCTTTCTTTTAATAACATATCTGGTAGGAATTACTGTTCCTGTTGCTACTGCCCGAAAATGTTACAAGGAGCAGATGACCGTCTGACTCCACAAGGCTTGCCCTACAAGAATCTGCCGCACTTTGTCAATGCAGATGGGAATAACATATTCTGCAGATACTGGGAACCTGCAACACCGCCCAGGTTAGCTTTACCTTATTGTTAAATATATATATATATATATATCATTATAACAGGAAATGGCTTTTTGGTTCTGGTTTAACTTAATGGCACTCGGTTGTTGAGTGAGTTTTTCACATCATGTATTGTGCAGGTGCAATTGACCCGTGTCAATTTCATACCCCCCAGTTTAAAAAGGGGAGGAAAGAGTTGGGGGGGGAGATGGGGTAGCAGGAGTGAAATTGATCAGACTGGGGAGTAGCATTCTCGGGTATCAGGCAATGTTGCAAGTTCCCACAAGAGACTGTGTGTGTTATCTCCTTGTTAAACCGTCTCATTATAACAGGTTATATATATACTGCCCAGCCATTCGCGGATGTAATTTTTAAATTCCTGGACTAACTTTGAAGCATCGCTTGCGCGTGTTTTTGCAAAGTTATGAAATGATTTTGTTCCTTCGCCCTGTGTAAACTGAGACTGCCTGACAGGCAAATCCTGTTTATCCGATTAAGAGTGGCTGGGATTGAACATAAATCTCTTTGTACCCGAAGCGGAATACGGTGGGATAATCAATAAGAAGGATGAACGATTCATGCCTCGCCCATTATACAGTCAGATATTTCACCGGCATTACATTACTTTGTACAAACGGTGTCAGTGCGAGGTATACGGTAGTATAATGATTCTTCCTCTTACTCAACTTTTCACCATTGTCGCTAATTTTGAAGTTCTTATCCCTGTTTTCAAATCCCTCCATGGCCTCGCCCCATCCTATCTCTGTAATCTCCTCCAGCCTGCAACCCTCCTAGATCTCTGCGCTCCTCCCATTCTGGCCTCTTGAGCATCCCTGATTTTAATCACTAAACCATTGGCGGCCGTGCCTTCAGCTGCCTGGGCCCTAAGCTCTGGAATTCCCTCCCTAAACCTCTCCACCTCTGTACATCTCTCTCCTTTAAGACGCTTGTTATAACCTACCTCTTTGACCAAGCTTTTGGTCATCTGTCCTAATATCTCCCTTATGTGGCTCGGTTCGAAGTTTGTTTGATAACACTCCTGTGAAGCACCTTGGGACGTTTTACTATATTAAAGGCGCTATATCAATGCAAGTTGTTGTTGTCCCAAAGTGGTTTACAGCCAATGAAGTACTTTTAAAACCTAGTCATTGTTGTAATGTAGGAAAAAGAGGTGTTCAAAATTATGAGGGGCTGTGATAGGGAGAAACTGTTTCCATTGACAGGAGGGTCAGTAACCAGAGGACACAGATTTAAGATAATTGGCAAAAGAACCAGAGGGGAGATGAGAATTATTTCATGAAGTGAGTTGTTGTGATCTGGAATGCGCTGCCTGAAAGGGCGGTGGAAGCAGCTTCAATAATAACTTTCAAAAGGGAATTGGATAAATACTTGAAAAGTATTTTGAGGACAATGGGAAAGAGTGGGTTAGTGGGACTCATTCGATAGCTCTTTCAAGGAGCTGGCACAGGCACCTTGAGAAGGTGGTGGTGAGCCGCCTTTTTGAGCCGCTGCAGTCCGTGTGGTGAAGGTGCTCCCACAGTGCTGTTAGGGAGGGAGTTCCAGGTATTTGACCCAGCGACGATGAAGGATCGGCCGATATATTTCCAAGTCTTGCATTTCTATAGCGCCATTCATAACCTCAGCTTTAGAGACAATGAAGAACTTTTGAAGTGTAGTCACTGTTGTAATGTAGGAAACACGGCAGCCAATTTGCGCACAGCAAGCTCCCACAAACAGCAATGAGATAATGACCAGATGATCTGTTTTAGTGACGTTGGCTGAGGGATAAATTTTGGTGAACTTCCCTGCTCGTCTTTGAAATAGTACTATGGGATCTTTTATGTCCGCCTGAGAGAGCAGACGGGGCCTCGGTTTATCGTCTCATCAGAAAGACGGCACCTCCGACAGTGCAGCACTCCCTCAGCACTGCACTGGAGTATCAGCCTAAAATTTGCGCTCTAGTCTCTGGAGTGGGACTTGAACCCACAACCTTCTGACTCAAGACGAGGGAGTGCTACCCACTGAGCCACGGCCGACACCCGCCAAGTTCGGCTGTTGTTAGGACGTCGGAGTAGGATTGTGGGTTTTTAGGGCCCAAGGTCTCGTTAGTGCCCATCAATGAGGCGTTTCTGGGAGATACGACTTTAAAGGATGGAATACGATGTCCCGTCCTTCACTGTAAAGAATGCAGTGAAGTGATCTAGAAGTTACTGCGAGATTGTTTCAAGAATGCAATGTTGGGCCATAAAGTATGTGCGCGTGGGTAGGCCAATACTGTGCTATGCGAAGCATTTCCTTAAGGGAACTAGACGGGGAGGAATGTTGAGTTTCAATGATCCAGAGGGAAAGCAAAGTTTCATATATCTTAAAAAAAACTATTAAAAAAAAAATCACCTCCTTGACGGTTCTGGGGTAATTTCCCGGGGATGATGCACTGGTGGATGAAGGCTTGGCCTCTGGCTGTGGATATTGGGAGATCGTGGGCAGTGCACCTGTGATATGCAGGCAAGGCTCCTCAACCCATGCACTGCGAAGGTTGGCCCTACCCTCTCTGAGCCGCCTAGACCAGGAAGGTCTTCAGTTACCACACAGACTGCAGCGGTTCAAGAAGGCGGCTTCAGCACCACCTTCTCAAGGGCAATTAGGATGGGCAATAAATGCTGGCCTTGCCAACGATGCCCACATCCCATGAACGAATAAATTAAAAAAAAGTTTGATCATCAGTCTGTGCTATGACTAAGGAAAGGAAAATAAAGAACTTGCATTTCTACAGCACCTTTTATGACCTCAGGACATCCCAAAGTGCTTTACAGCCAATGAAGCAGTTTATAAAGTGTAATTGCTATTCAATGTAGGGAAACACGGTAGCTAATTTGCACACAGCAAGTTCCCACAAGCAGCAATGAGATAAATGAACAGATCTTCTGTTTTAGTGACGTTGGTTGAGGAATAAAAGTTGGCCAGGACACAGGGGGAGAACTCCCATGCTCTTCTTCGAAAAGTTCTATGGGACCTTTAACAGCTACCCGAGAGGGCAGAGGGGAGCCTTAAGAACGTAAGAGTTAGGAGCAGGAGTAGGCCATACGGCCCCTTGGCTGATCTTCGACCTCAACTCCACTCTCCTGCCCTATCCCCATATCCCTTGATTCCCTTAGTGCCCAGGAATCTATCGATCTCAGCCTTGAACATACTCAACGACTGAGCACCACAGCCCTCTGGGGTAGAGAATTCCAAAGATTCACAATCTCTGAGTGAAGAAATTTCTCCTCATCTCAGTCTTAAATGGCCAGCCCCTTGTCCTAAGATTATGACCCCCCTAGTTCTAGACTCTGCAGCCAGGGGAAATAGCCTCTCAGCATCGACCATTATAGCATGTACAGTTCCCACCACTAATACCATCCACGCTTATAACAGGGAGCCGCCTATATCAGACAAATGGCACTAACCATTTCCATTACCATAGGAGTCAATTACAAAGGTGCTGCTTTTAATATATTTAACGCACCTTGCCTGATTTTGAAAAAAAATTTACGTGCAGAAAAATATCCCGATGGCTGGATGAAGTTCAATAAAATTGAGGATTAAACTGCACCTGTGTAGCACAGCTGAGGCTCACAGCTGTGTCATTCAGCTCCAGTGCTCTGTCCAGCTTACGAACTCTGCACTCAACCGGAATTTCTGTCAGCTGAGAGTCTCAGCTGTTCTCCTGGTGTGCAAGAGGAGCTGAGTTTTGGTAACATCCCAGCCTTGTTTGCATGGTGGTTGAGCGAAGTGCTGGTGTGCTGGGTGGGACGGGACGGGGGGGTGGGGGGGGGGGCGGGGGTGAAGGGGTGGTGGGGGTGGGGTGGGTAGGCACATGTGTGACCAGAAGTGACCTACTGTAATTCAGTATCAGAGCAAGGAAATTACAAAAAGAACATGTATTTGTACGGCACCTAACGTGGCCCAAGTAGAAATAAGCGAGGAGACGGAAGCCGAGCCAGGAAGGGTGGGTGAAAGTAAGAAAGAAAGACTTGGATTTCTATAGCGCCTTTCACGACCACCGGACGTCTCAAAGTGCTTTACAGCCAATGAAGTACTTTTGAAGTGTAGTCACTGTTGTAATGTGGGAAACGCAGCAGCCAATTCGTGCACAGCAAGATCCCAGAACCAGCAATGTGCTAATGACCAGATCATCCGTTTTTTAGTGATGTTGATTGAGGGATAAATATTGGTCAGACACCGGGAGAACTCCCTCGCTCTACTTCAAAATAGTGCCATGGGATCTTTCACGTCCACCTGAGAGAGCAGACGGGGCCTCGGCTTAACGTCTCCTCTGAAAGGCGGCACCTCTGACAGTGCAGCACTCCCTCAGCACCGCACTGGGAGTGTCAGCCTAGATTTTTGCACTCAAGTCTCTGGAGTGGGACTTGAACCCACAACCTTCTGACTCAGAGGCGAGAGAGAGCGCTGCCCACTGAGCCACGGCTGACACTGTGAGATTAAGAGAGGCGCCCAAGACAAGAATGGCAAGGCCAAAATCTGGCATGAACACAATAGAATGGCAGCCTGCAAGTTATTTGGTGAAACATTCAGGCTAAAAGACTTAGAAAATGTTCAATTTGACCACAAACCAACATTTTAACTCTTAAGGAAGTTGCTGACTGTAGGCTGGTTCGTCAAGATTGAATGCAGGCATTGAAAGCCAAGAGATTTTGGTTGATAACTGTTTCCTGCTGAGCACGACAATGCAAGAGCAACGAGCAAAGTCTGAAAAGTGGTTGGGCAACCAGCTCCAGAAATAGCTGCTTATTTTAATATGAAAAAAGTACTGACTGGAGTTACGCAATTGTTTTTCAAAATATGAACTATAGAAGACCAATAAGCATTGTGCAACAATTCCTTATCATCTGTTTAAAGATGCACTTCTATTACATGCCTTCTGAGCTCCACGTTCGGGGGAGTGTGTTATAATCTTATACAGGGATGTTCCTCTTGTCATTTTGATTTAAGTTAAATTGTATAATAGCTTTTATAATAAATATTTATTTATACTGGCCCCTTTACTTGCTTGTACCGACTGTAAAAGTTTCACCCCTAGTGCACGTCTATGACACTAAAAAGAGAAAGTAAACAGCCCTTTCCTGCTGGTTTTTTTTGACCCCCCTCCCCCGCAGTGGCAGGAGCCAGAAATTTAGGAATCAGCTACACATTCACAGAAACTTCCCTCAACATTTAGGTTCAATGATCCTCAGGATGTGCCTAGTAAGGCCACTTCCCCCACAGCGAGTATGTTTTGAGCAGTGGCCTTAAGGGGCAGGACAGGTTAAACACAGCTCCCTCTAAACATTATAATCGTGCTCCCCACACGAACCGTAAGCAATGCCAGGGGAGGTCAGTTAGATTCCCGATAAACTTGCAGTAACTGTAACACAATAGGTATAATTTTCCAACTTCACCCTCACCTGCCGGGAACGTGTGCTGGATATTCGGGCGCGCACTGAATGTGACTTTCCGATCGTTCGAATTTCTGATGCGTGCTCCCGGTTTGGTAAGGGTTCCCGTCGGGAACACTAGTTCCTAAAACGACTAATCAATAATCACTGGCAGCTCCAACACTTGACCCCAAACAGAATCAAACCACTTCGATAAAATCAGAACCGGCCTCAGTCACAGGAGCGACTTGTACTGAGAATTAATTGGGTGGGGGGTCAGGGATTATTGGTTGGAGTCAGAGATTACGGGGTGGGATCAGAGATGATGAGGTGGGGGGTCAGAGATTAAGGGTGGGGGTCAGAGATTACGGGGTGGGGGGTCAGAGATTATGGGGTGGGGGGTCAGAGATTATGGGGTAGGGGGTCAGAGATTAAGGGTGGGGGTCAGAGATTACGGGGTGAGGTCAGAGATTACGGGTGGGGGTCAGACATTATGAGGTGGGGGGTCAGAGATTAAGGGTGGGGGTCAGAGATTACCGGGTGGGGTCAGAGATTACGAGGCAGGCTGAGAGATGGGGTCAGGTCAAATATGGCACAGATCTGAGTGATTTAATAGCCCTTTTTCACAAATTTCACTTTAACCACAGTCCCTAGTGTTGTTTTAAGGACTTTCTGTCCTCTGCACATGTGACAGAAAACTACGGAAACAACTAAACTGTTGATGTTTTGATGTTGTAAATAGAAACATATGTAGGGCAGCTAGTGACTAAACACATAGGAAAAATATTCCGCACACCACATTTGTGCCTCTGTCTCTTGACTTTCATTATGTCTCCTTTTGTTTCTTTTCTGCAACAATGGCTTTTCTCTCTTTGTTTCTGTCTCTGATATGTCCCTCTCTCTTTGTTTCTATCTCTCTGGTGTTTCTTTCTCCTTTTCTTTCCCTCTATCCTTGTTTCTCTAAAACCATCATGGCGTTTCTGTCTCTGACTATTTTTGTCTCTCGTGTTTCTGTCTCTGATTGTTGCTGTCTCTCGTGTTTCCCTAATGTCCATGTGTGTCTTTTTCTCATGCTCTTTGCCTCTCTTTCTCTTTCTCTCCTGCTTTTCTCTGTTTATTGTGTTTCTCTATCTCTTTCTTTCTGTTTCCGAGTCTCCCTTTGTCTCTGACTCTTTCTGTTTCTTCTGTTTCTGTCTCTCATGTTTCCCCAAGGCGTGTGATTGTTTCTCTCTCTCATGATCTGCCTCTCTCTCTCTGTCTCCTGTTTTACTCTATCTATTGTGTGTCTCTGTCTCTGATTCTCTCATGTCTGTATCTCAGATTTCTTTCTGTCTCTTTCTCTCTGTCCCTCTATGTATTTCTCTGTCCCTTTCTCTCTAGCCCTGTGTTTCTGTCTCTTTCTCTCTTTGTTTCTCTGTCCCTTTATCTCTGTCGCTCTGTCTGTGTCTCTGGCCCTTTCTCTCTGTTCCTCTGTCTGTTTCTCTTTGTTTCTCTCTCTGTTTCTCTGTCTTCTTCTCTATGTTTCTCTGTCCCTCTGTCTATTTCTCTATCTCTTTATCTCTGTCACTCTGTCTGTTCCTCTATCTGTTTCCCCTGCTTTTTTTCTCTCTCTCTGCCCTTTCCCTCCTTCCCCAGATCTCTCGTTCTTCTGCCTTAAAATAGTGGGGTTACAATTTGGGATGCGCTGAGGTTCCCACTCCCTGCCTTGGGCTAAACACCAAGAATCAGGGTGACTGAGAATTTCTGCAGCATTTATAGTGATCCTATTATCAATTTTCACTGAAAAGAACTCTTCCTAATTCACGCCACACAGTTTCATCTCTCATCATCTTCAAAACCTCCTCGAAATGTAACTGTTGAGCCGCACCCTCAGTCACCTTCCCCAACTCTACTCCCATCTCCTGCTGGGTGTCCAGTTGCCCTGCTCCCACACTGCAAACCACCTTGGGTCATTTTACTGTATGAACAGTGCTACTATCAGTACAAGTTGTTGCTCATGTATATCTCTTACCAACAGAGAAACATTGTGAAACACCCGCTCTTTAGTGAGCACCTTGCTACAAGGTGTATTTTGGACAGTTTCTAAGAAGGCCTTGTAACACACCTCTACATGTTCTGTGCGGAGGTGTGGCAGAGACCTGAGCACAAAATCCAGGCCGACACTCCCAGTGCAGTGCTGAGGGAGTGCTGCACTGTCGGAGGTGCCGTTTTTCCAATGAAACATTAAACCGAGGCCCCGTCTGCTTTCTCAGGTGGAGATAAAGATCCCATGGCACTATTTCGAAGAAGAGCAGGGGAGTTCGCCCTGATGTCCTGGCCAATATCTATCCCTCACCTAATATCACTAAGCGATTATCACATTGCTGTTTGTGGGATCTTGCTGTGCGCAAATTGGCTTGCCGCGTTTCCTACATTACAACAGTGACTACACTTCAAAAGTACTTCATTGGCTGTGAAGAGTTTTGGGACATCCGGAGGTTGTGAAAGGCACAATAGAAATGCAAATCCTCTCTTTCTATATTGTACGTTACTGCAAAGCACTCAGCATTAGATTATACTTATTTGTTTAGTTATCTGCAATAAACAACACCCTTAACAACCTGGATGGCAGCCAAATCCAGCAGCTCGATTGTTTCTGTTCCCTCCTTTTCTCTACCAAGTTTGGTCCACTTCCCTCCCCCCTCCCTTTCTCCGCTGAAGCCATTAACCCCTTGCTGAGATGTGGCTCCCACGGGCTCGTTACCCTCCGGTACTTTGCCCGAGTGACCTTTCCAGATGTTTTGAGACGAGGCTGCTTGACCCGTGGATTATGTCCTCGCCCAAAGCGCACACACACCGTCCAGCTGGTGTCCCAGGGCAGTAACCAGGAACAGGGAGACCTGGGAGATTTTACCCCTCTCTACCCCAGGGACCGGGTGACCAAGTACTGCACCCATCGCTCAACACAGACTGGGGCTCTGTAGCGCTCAGTTACTCACTTCTATAACCAGCTAAGGCCTCAGGCGGAGGTGAGGGGAGGAGAGACAGAGAGAGAAGATAGGGCCAGTGTATTCTACTAGATTGCCTCCAAATGCTAAGGGGCAAAACTTACTTTATTCATTAATTTTAGCAAAAGGTAATGGTGAATATAAAAAGGCATTCCCCCAGTTTAACTTCACGTCTACAATTCACTTACATTAAGAAACAGAGGAAAATATTGCCCAGTTTTTAAAAAACATTGCATCCGAGCACAACAGCACTCTCCTGGCAGGGCCATTCCACAGCCTGGCGCTGGAAATCTGAAATAAAAACGGACAATGCTGGGAACACTCAGCAGGTCAGGCAGCATCTGTGGAGAGAGAAACAGAGTTAACGTTTCAGGTCGATGAGCTTTCGTCAGATGCTATAATGTCATCTGTGTCAGCCGTGGCTGAGTGGGGGAGCTCTCACTCTGAGTCAGAAGGTTGTGGAACGCGCTGCCTGAAAGGGCGGTGGAAGCAGATTCAATAGTAACTTGCAAAAGGGAATTGGCTATATACTTGAAAAGGAAAAATTTGCAGGGCTACGGGGAAAGAGCAAGGGAGTGGGTCTAATTGGATAGCTCTTTCAAAGAGCCGGCACAGGCACAATGGGCCGAAAGGCCTCCTTCTATGTTGTATCATTCTATGATTCTAAGAGTTTGGGAGGGAGGACTGACGGGGGATGTAAAGAAATGAGGATCTAGGAACCCTTTCTTTCAGCTCCAGCACCCATGTACAGGGGTTCAGTCCCAAGGCTCATTCTGGCTGCCTTTACAAAGAGACGGAGGAAACATTGGTGTGAGTGGGTTTAGATGGGTCACTCTTGAATAGACTCAAACTGCCCCATGGCTCTGCAGAAATAGAAAGCGAGAGAAATACAGAGAACATCTGGCTCGGCCCACGCACAGCTGGAACCCTCTCTGAGGCAGGAGACCAGGACACCGCGATCTCATGAGTCAGGCGCCACTTCCTGCTCCCCACTCCCCGAACGCGGGAAAGTTGGTTAAGCTGCTTATCGCTGCATCAGACTGGGTGCGAACGAACGCAGGGAACACCTGGACCGATAATCACCAGCTTGCATTGATATAGCACCCTTAACATAACATGGGCAACACGGTGGCATAGTGGTTAGCACTGGTGCCTCACAGCGCCAGGGACCCGGGTTCGAATCTTGACCTCGGGTGACTGTCTGTGTGGAGTTTGCACATTCTCCCTGTGTCTGCGTGGGTTTCCTCCGGGTGCTCCGGTTTCCTCCCACAGTCCAAAAATGTGCGGGTTAGGTTGATTTGGCTATGATAAATTGACCCTTAGTGTTAGGGGGGGATTAAATATGTGGGGTTATGGGGATAGGATGGGATATGTTAGGGGGAATTAAATACGTGGGGTTACGGGGGTAGGGTGGGATATGTGTACTGTGGGGATTAAAGCAGGGACAGGGTACTGGATTTGGATGATCAGCCATGATCGTATTGAATGGTGGAGCAGGCTCGACGGGCCGAATGGCCTACTCCTGCTCCTAGATTCTATGTTTCTATGTTTCTATGTAAAACATCCCAAGGCGCTTCACAGGAGCGATTATCAAACAAAATTTGACACCGAGCCACATAGGAAGATATTAGGATGGCGTGTGTGTGCTTTGGGCGAGGACATAATCCACGGGTCAAGCAGCCTCGTCTCAAAACATCTGGAAAGGTCACTCGGGCAAAGTACCGGAGGGTAACGAGCCTGTGGGAGCCACATCTCAGCAAGGGGTTAATGGCTTCAGCGGAGAAAGGGAGGGGGGAGGGAAGTGGACCAAACTTTGTAGAGAAAAGGAGGGAACAGAAACAATCAAGCTGCTGGATTTGGCTGCCATCCAGGTTGTTAAGGGTGTTGTTTATTGCAGATAACTAAGCAAATGAGTACAATCTAATGCTGAGTGCTTTGCAGTAACGTACAATATAGAAAGGGAGGAGTCAGAAGGTTGTGGAATACGCTGCCTGAACATAAGAACATAAGAAATAAGAGCAGGATTAGGCCACTTGGCCCCTCGAGCCTGCCCCGCCATTCAATAAGATCATGGCTGATCTTGGGCTCAAAGCCACTTCCCCGCCCGCTCCCCATAACCCTTCACTCCCTTATCTTGCAAAAATCTGTCTATCTCCACTTTGAATGTATTTAATGACCCAGCCTCCACAGCTCTCTGGGGCAGAGAATTCCACAGATTTACGACCCTCTGAGAGAAGAAATTATTCCTCATCTCAGTACTAAAAGGACGACCCTTTATTCTGAAACTGTGCCCCCGAGTTCTAGATTTCCCCACGAGGGGAAACATCCTTTCTGCATCTACCTTGTCGAGCCCCCTCAGAATCTTATATGTTTCAGTAAGATCACCTCTCATTCTTCTAAACTCCAATGAGTATAGGCCCAGCCTGCTCAACCTTTCCTCATAAATCACCCCCCTCATCTCTGAAATTAACCTAATGAATTGTCTCTGAACTGCCTCCAATGCAAGTATTTATATAAGGAGACCAAAACTGTACGCAGTACTCAAGGTGTGGTCTCACCAAGGTGTGGTCTCACCAATACCCTGTACAGTTGTAGCAGGACTTCCTGCTTTTATACCCCAACCCCCTTGAAATAAAGGCCAACTTTCCATTTGCCTTCCTGATTACTTGCAGTACCTGCATGCTAACTTTTTGTGTTTCATGCACAAGGACCCCCAGGTCCCTCTGAACTGTAGCATTTTGTAATCTCTCTCCATTTAAATAATAGTTTGCTTTTTTATTTTTCCTGCCAAAGTGGATAACCTCGCACTTTCCCACATTATACTCCATCTGCCAAATGTTTGCCCACTCACTTAGCCTGTCTATATCCCTTTGCAGGTTCTTTGAGTCCTCTGCACAACTTGCTTTCCCACCCACCTTTGTATCATCCGCAAACTTGGCTACATTACACTTGGTCCCTTCATCCAAGCCATTAATGTAGATTGTAAATAGTTGAGGCCCCAGCACCGATCCCTGTGGCACCCCACTAGTTACTGATTGCGGTGGAAGCAGATTCAATAGTAACTTTCAAAAGGGAATTGGCTATATACTTGAAAAGGAAAAATTTGCAGGGCTACGGGGAAAGAGCAAGGGAGTGGGTCTAATTGGATAGCTCTTTCAAAGAGCTGGCACAGGCACAATGGGCCGAAAGGCCTCTTTCTATGTTGTATCATTCTATGATTCTAAGAGTTTGGAGGGAGGACTGACGGGGGATGTAAAGAAATGAAGGATCTTGGAACCCTTTCTTTCAGCTCCAGCACCCATGTACAGGGGTTCAGTCCCAAGGCTCATTCTGGCTGCCTTTACAAAGAGACGGAGGAAACATTGGTGTGAGTGGGTTTAGATGGGTCACTCTTGAATAGACTCAAACTGCCCCATGGCTCTGCAGAAGTAGAAAGCGAGAGAAATACAGAGAACATCTGGCTCGGCCCACGCACAGCTGGAACCCTCTCTGAGGCAGGAGACCAGGACACCGCGATCTCATGAGTCAGGCGCCACTTCCTGCTCCCCACTCCCCGAACGCGGGAAAGTTGGTAAATCTGATTATTGCTGTATCAGACTGGGTGCGAGTGAACGCAGGGAACACCTTTCTTCTTATTCATTCCTGGAATGTGGGCATCGTTGGCAAGGCCAGCATTTATTGCCCATCCCTAATTGCCCTTGAGAAGGTGGTGGTGAGCCATCTTCTTGAACCACAGTGCTGTTATGGAGGGAGTTCCAGGATTTTGACCCAGTGACGATGAAGGATCGGCGATATATTTCCAAGTCAGGATGGTGTGTGACTTGGAGGGGAACTTGGTGTTCCCGAGCGTCTGCTGCCCTTGTCCTTCTAGGTAGGAGGTGCTGCCGAAGAAGCCTTGGCGAGTTGCTGCAGTGCATCTTGTAGATGGTACACACTGCAGACACGGTACGCCGGTGGTGGAGGGAGTGAATGTTTAAGGTGGTGGATGGGGTGCCAAGCAAGCGGGCTGCTTTGTCCTGGATGGTGTCGAGCTTCTTGAGTGTTGTTGGACCTGCACTCATCCAGGCAAGTGATGAGTATTCCATCACACTCCTTACTTGTGCCTTGTAGACGGTGGAAAGGCTTTGGGGAGTCAGGAGATGAGACACTCGCCACAGAATACCCAGCCTCTGACCTGCTCTTGTTGCCACAGTATTTATGTGGCTGGTCCAGTTAAGTTTCCGGTCAATGGTGACCCCAGGATGTTCATTACCACCCCCTGTTGCCTTGCACCATCATCCTTTTTGTCATTTAAACCCTCCTGCCCTCCACCCTATCACAGACCTTCCCTTTTGTTCTTTCCTCACCCTTCCCCTTTTCCCCTGGTCTGTACTTGCTTCAAACCCGTTACATCTGTAACTTCTCCCAGCACTGACAGTAGGTCATCCACCTGAAACATCCACCTGGACCGATAATCCCCAGCTGATTACATCTTGCATTGGTATATTGCCTTTAACGTAACAAAACATCCCAAGGAGCTTCACAGGAGCAAATATCAGACTAAATTTGATGCCGAGATACACAGGAGATATTAGGACAGGTGACCAAGAGGTAGGTTTTAAGGAGTGTCGTAGAGGAGGAGAGAGAGAGGTAGAAAGGCGGAGAGGTTTAGTGAGCGAATTCTAGAGCTTAGGGCTGAGACAGCTGAAGGCACGGCTACCAATGGTGGGCCGAAGGAAATTGGGGATGCACAAGAGGCCAGAATTGGAGGAACACGGAGTTTGTGGAGGTTTGTAGGGCTGGAAGAGGTTACAGAGATAGGGAGAGGGCGAGGCCATGGAGGGATTAGAACACAAGGTGAGAATTTTATGTTCAAGGCATTGCTGGACAGGGAGCCAATGGTGGTCAGTGAGCGCAGGGGTGGTGGGCGAACGGGACTTGGAATAATCGAGTATGGCGGTAACAAAAGCATGGATGAGGGTTTCAGCAGCAGATGGGCTGAGGCAGGGCGGAGACTGGCGATATTACGGAGGTGGAATCAGGGTTGAATTACAGGGTTTTAGCGTGACTTGTTTTACGTTGAAGGTGATGCTTGCTGTTCTGCTGCTCAATTCTTCTTTCACCAAATTCCTCCAGGGGTCTAGTGATGATAATACATGGTGCAGGAGAACACAGCGGCCGCTACATGGAAGTTGTTACGATGCTCGTGAAGCAATCCCTGTTCGTATTTACGCACGATCACAGTAAGTACCGTCTGCCGGCTCTTTCTGCCACCACAGGCCATCAGGAAAGTGTTTATATGCAGCACCTTCTTTTGGAGACGAGTGACTGCCGTACACACAAGACAATCGCTCAACTATGTTGTCCTTACTGTCGATTTCACCTTCTTCCTCAACCATGAGCTCCTAAACTCACACTTTATTCAAGTTGATCGGTCACAAAACGTTGAACGGACCGCTATCAAAACATGGACTGGAACTTTCACAAAAACATGGCATAGATTAGGGCTCATGGGGTTGGAGGTAATATATTAGCATGGATAGAGGATTGGTTAAAGGACAGAAACCAGAGAGTAGGGATAATTGGGTCATTTTCCAGTTGGCAGACTGTAACTAATAGGGTGCCGCAAGGATCAGTGCTTGGGCCTCAGCTATTTACAATCTATATTAATGACTTAGATGAAGGGACTGAGTGTAATGTATCCAAGTTTGCTGACAAAGCTAGGTGGGAAAGTAAGCTGTGAGGAGAACACAAAGAGGATGTGGGCAGGTTAAGTGAGTGGGCAATAAGGTGGCAGATGGAGTATAATGTGGGGAAGTATGATGTAATTCATTTTGGTCGGAAGAATAGAAAACCAGAATATTTTTTCAAATGGTGAGAAACTATTAAATGTTGGTGTTCAGAGAGGTTTAGGTGTCCTCATACAGGAAACACAGAAAGTTAGCGTGCAGATACCGCAAGCAATTAGGAAGGCCAACAGTATGTTGGCCTTTATTGCAAGGAGGTTCGAGTACAAGAGTAAGGAAGTCTTACTACAGTTGTACAGGGCTTTGGTGAGACCACATCTGGAGTACTGTGCACAATTTTGGTGAGGAAGGATATACTTGTCTTTGAAGGGGGTGCAAGGAAGGTTCATTAGATTGATCGCTGGGATGAGAGGGTTGTCCTATGAGGAGCGATTGAGTAGTTTGGGTCTATACTCTCTGGAGTTTAGAAGAATGAGAGGTGATCTCATTGAAACATGTAGGGGGCAAAATTTGGTTGCTTTGCGCCTCCCGTTAGCGCCCAAAGAGGGAGGGGGAGTGGTAACGGGGCGCAAAGCAACTAGCGCCCGGGCGCGGCGCCACTAACGCCTCCCGTGAAATTCAGCGGGAGGTTAGCGGCGGCGGTAACCGGTAGCGCCCCCGTGGTGCTGCGCCTCCGGCGATGATGTCATCGCCGTGCGCAGTGCTCCGCTCGCACCCCGGCTGCGAACTTCGGTAGCACCCCCTGACTTACCGCTGGATGCAAGGTCCAACAGGGTCAGGGGGGCGTACGTGCGGCCGGGGCGGCGATAATCAAAGGGGTGGTGCCTGCCAGCACCTGCTCCCTCTGCCGTTCCCGGCCTCCTATGCAGCTTCTTGACTGCCGGGCTCTTTTGCCGGCACCCCGATCCCTGGGCCCCGGGTCGCGCTTCGCATGGCCCCTCCCCTTTAATAAGGGAGGGCCTGCAGTACCGCATGGCGTGGCTGCATGTAGCGCCGCGATATTACCTGTGTGTTTGACATCCTCACAACCAGCCTAACACAGTTCCAGGACTAACTTGTTTTTCACTATTGAGAATCCTAAGCAAAAGCCCATATGGCGCATGATGTAGGGAACACAACTTCGGATAAAAAAGTTTTTTCTCTTATTCGTTCATGGGATGTGGGCGTCGCTGGCATGTCCAGTATTTATTGCTCATCCCTAATTGCCCTTGAGAAGGTGGTGGTGAGCCGCCTTCTTGAACCGCTGCAGTCCGTGTGGTGAAGGTGCTCCCACAGTGCTGTTAGGGAGGGAGTTCCAGGATTTTGACCCAGCAACGATGAAGGAACGGCGATATATTTCCAAGTCAGGATGATGTGTGACTTGGAGGGGAACTTGGAGGTGGTGGTGTTCCCATGCACCTGCTGCCCTTGTCCTTCTAGGTGGTAGAGGTTGCGAGTTTGAGAGGTGCTGCCGAAGAAGCCTTGGCGAGTTGCTGCAGTGCATCTTGTAGAAGGTACACACTGCAGCCACGGTGCGCCGTTGGTGGAGGGAGTGAATGTTTAAGGTGGTGGATGGGGTGCCAATCAAACGAGCTGCTTTGTCCTCTGAAAGTAGCGCTGAAAAGATCAACAACAACAACTTGCATTAATATAGCACCTGTAACATAGTAAAACATCCCAAGGGGCTTCACAGGAGCGATTATCAAACAAAATTTGACATCGAGCTACATGAGGAGATGTTAGGACAGGCTTGGTCAAAGAGGCAGGTTTTAAGGAACTTCTTAAATGAGGAGAGAGAGGCGGAGAGGTTTAGGGAGGGAATTCCAGAGCTTAGGGCCCAGGCAGCTGAAGGCACGGCCGCCAATGGTGGGGTGAAGAAAATTGGGGATGTGCAAGAGGCCAGAATTGGAGGAGCGCAGAGATCTCGGAGGGTTTTAGGGCTGGAGGAGGTAGAGAGGGGTGAGGCCATGGAGGGATTTGAACAACAACGACAACTTGTATTTATATGCGCCTTTACCTCAGTTAAACCTCCCAAACAATATTCCCTTTAAGCTGCGTTGTCGCACGGCCGTGCAGTGCTCTGGAGCTCCCATGCAGCTGGCTCACCGGCATTTAAATGGGAAAAACCGCGTGATGTGCAGTATTTTGAATGGGCCACACAGCCCCTTAAAGGGGTTGCGCACCCAAAAAAAATTAAAGGGATCATTGGTCCCAAGGTGCTTCACAGGAGCGTTGTCAAACAAAATTTGACACTGAGCCACATAAGGAGAAATTAGAAAGCTTGGTCAAAGAGGTAGGTTTTAAGGAGCGTCTTAAAGGAGGAAAGAGAGGTAGAGAGGCGGAGAGGTTTAAGGAGGGAATTCCAGAGCTCAGGGCCTTGGCAGCTGAAGGCACGGCCGCCAATGGCTGAGCGATGAAAATCGGGGATGCTCAAGAGGCCAGAATTAGAGGAGCGCAGATATCTCGGGGGTTGTAAGGCGGGAAGTGGTTAGAGAGATAGGAAGGGGCGAGGCCAATGAAGGATTTGAAAACAAGGTTGAGAATTTTGAAATCGAGGCGTTGCTTAACCAGGAGCCAATGTAGGTCAGCGAGCACAGGGGTGATGGGTGAACGGGACTTGGTGCGAGTTAGGACACGGGCAGCCGAGTTTTGGGTGACCTCAAGTTTACGTAGGGTAGAATGTGGGAGGCCAGCCAGGTGTGCGTTGGAATAGTCAAGTCTAGAGGTAACAAAGGCATGGATGAGGGTTTCAGCAGCAGATGAGCTGAGACAGGGGCGGAGACGGGCGATGTTACGGAGGTGAAAATAGGCGGTCTTAGTGATGGCGCAGATATGTGGTCGGAAGCTCATCTCTGGGTCAGATATGACACCAAGGTTGCGAACAGTCTGGTTCAGCCTCAGACAGTTGCCAGGCAGAGGGATGGAGTCGGTGGTTAGGGAACGGAGTTTGTGGCGGGGGCCAAAGTCAATGGCTTTGGTCTTCCCAATATTTAATTGGAGGAAATTTCTGCTCATCCAGAACTGTATGTCAGACAAGCAGTCATCTCCGCATCATGACAAATTAGAGACATTGGAGGGGTCGAGAGAGGTGGTAGTGAGGTAGAGCTGGGTGTCGTCAGCGTACATTGGAAACTGACACTGTGTTTCCAGATGATGTCGCCGAGGGGCAGCATGTGGATGAGAAATAGGAGGGGGCCAAGGATAGATCCTTGTGGAACACCAAAGGTAACGGTGCGGGAGTGGGAAGAGAAGCCAATGCAGGTGATTCTCTGACTACGACTGGATAGGTAAGAATGGAACTAGGCGAGTACAGTCCCACCCAGCTGGACAACTGTGGAGAGGCGTTGGAGGAGGATGGTGTGGTCAACCGTGTCAAAGGCTGCAGACAGCTTGAGAAGGAAGAAGAGGGATAGTTTACCTTTGTCACAGTCACATAGAATGTCATCTGTGACTTTGACGAGAGCCGTTTCGGTACTGTGGTGGGGCGGAAACCTGATTGGAGGGATTCAAACATGGAGTTCCGGGAAAGACTGGTACGTATTTGGGAGGCGACAAGGACAAGTTCAAGGACTTTGGAGGTTGGAGATGGGGCGGTCGTTTGCAAGGACGGAGGGGTCAAAGGTTGTTTTTTTGAGGAGAGGGGTGATGACGGCAGATTTGAAGGAGAGGGGGACAGTACCTGAGGGGAGAGAACCGTTAACAATGTCAGCTAACATGGGAGTAAGGAAGGGAAGTTGGGTGGTCAGCAACTTAGTAGGAATAGGGTCGAGGGAAGCAGGAACTGCATCTCATTGGTAAATTACATCCTCAGAACATTCCAAAGAAAATCCACAACTAATGAATTACTTTTGAAGTTTAATCGCTGTTGTTATGTAGGCTAACATGGCAACCAATTCGCAGACACCATGGTCCCACAAACAGAAAATGAGATCAATGACCAGCTGATCCATTTCTGGTGGTGTTGGTTGAGGGAGGAATGTTGGCCCGCACACTGGAAAACCTCCCTTGCTCTTCTTTGAGTAGGACCATGGGATCTTTTACGCACCTGAACAGGCAGGGCCTTGGTTTGCGGTCTCATCTCCAACAATGCGGTGCCTCCTCAGCACTGCACTGACATGTCGGCTGGGACCATGTGCTCAAGCCCTGGAGTGGGGCTCAAGCCCACAAACCTTTGACCCAAAGGTGAGAGTGCCACCAACTGAGGCAAGATGATACCTGGAGTGTGTCAGGTAGCACATTTAGAGCTTAGGAGAAATAGGAGGACAGTACAGTGCAGGATCAACTCTAATAATATTGCTAAAGTACAATGATCAGTACAAAAAGCTCCCAAACTCTCTTAAGATATTCTTTATCCCTTTTCTGTTTCTCACTCTCTTCACATGGCACAGCGTCCTGTGCAGAGTATTGGCTGCATGGCGATGGAGGGGGATGAGTTACAGCAAGCCCCTATGTGAAGGTGTCAGCCTTGTCACAATGGCAGCACTCTCGCCTCTGAACCAGAGGTTGTGGGTTCAACTTGAACACATAAGCTAGGCTGACGCTCCCAGTGCAGTACTGAGGGAGCGCTGCACTGTCGGAGGTGCCGTCTTTCCGATGAGACGTTAAACCGAGGCCCCGTCTGACCCCCTCAGGTGGATGTAAAAAATCCCATGGCACTATTTCGAAGAAGAGCAGGAGAGTTCTCCCCGGTGTCTTGGGGCCAATATTTATCCCTCAACCAACATCACTAAAACAGATTATCTGGTCATTATCACATTGCTGTTTGTGGGATCTTGCTGTGTGCAATTGGCTGCTTTGTTTCCAACAACAGTGACTACACTTAAGAAGTACTTCATTGGCTGTAAAGCATTTTGAGGCGTCCTGAGGTCGTGAAAGGCGCTATATAAATGCAAGTCTTGCTTTCTTTGTGAAATGCCTGGATACAGCATTCCTGTTTCTGGGCTCCCCAGCCCCATCCCAGGAAGTAGTATGTGGTCGGAGCCTATTTTTACTCCCCATGTGTGGTGTCTGGTTGCTTTCAGACAGATGTTTTGGCCTGGGCGTGTAGAAAAACATTCTAGATAGTTCCGGAAGTGACCAGTTAAAATGTTATGTCAGACTTACTTAGTGACAATTATACAGATATCTATTTACATCAAATACTGCCAAGCCCTTCTGTTGATACAATGGGTGTTTCTCTGTTTCTAACCCGTGCGGTGAGACTTTAAGGAGCGCCCGCACCGAGTCCCGTTCACCCATCCCCCCTGTGCTCGCTGACTTGCATTGGCCCCCCGTTCCCCCAACACCGATTTAAAATTCTTATCCTCGTATTCAAATCCTTTCACGGCCTCGCCCCCTCCATCTCACTGTAACCTTTTCTAGCCCTACAACCCTTCGAGAACTCTGCGTCCCTCCAACTCTGGCATCTTGCACATCCCCCCGATTCCCTTTGTCCTACCACTGAGGGCTGTGCCTTCAGCTTTCCAGGCACTAAGCTCTGGAATTGCCTCCCTAAACCTCTCCATCTCTCCCTCTCTCACCTCCTTAAAACCTACCTCCTTGACCAAGCTTTCAGCCAACCCTCCTAATATCTTTCCCTACATTAAAGGCGCTATATTAATGCAAGGTGATGATGATGAGGCGGAAACAGTCCACAGTTTAGTGTTGTGAGGCACAACTGTGTGGAACAGCTCCAAGGCCATAATGGGAGCAATTTGTACCAGTAACATAAGACCAGAGAGTTGACTTTAACAATCCCCCAGGGGCTCCGATGTTGGCTCCAATGCATAGCTGTACAGCCTAGGAAGGTCTGTTGTGCTGTGTTACTGATCGCAGTCCGGTCAGCTACAATTAGCCTCAATGGCTGTAGATGAGAAAATAAGCCTGGATTTCCGCTACTGGCGTGAGGGGAGGATGGGTCTCCACTGGGATGTGCATTTTTTCATAGACTATTGGGTTACAAGACAGGAAAATGTTTCTGCAGAGACTTTTTATACAAATAGACGCAACTATGCAAACATTGGACAAGATCCATGATGTGTGACGCTCGCAGAGTAGACCCTGGATTACATCTCGGATATGCTTAAAGGGGAAGTATTGGATTGGCCCATAGTCCCTGTTAGGAAGAGGCTGTTCATTTATAAATGAAAGATCCACAGTGCAGGACACTAGCAAGGTTGAGAAGAGTTGTGCAGTGAACAGATTAAGAGATGCTGATTCGGTGATGCCATCTTGGGTTTCTGAAAGCCTTTGGATAAAGTGTTGGTTAGAGGAGGAAGGGGAGACTGAGGGAGGTGAGGAGTCCCACCGCTTTGAGGTCCTGGGAAAGGATGGGTTAGGACAGGTGATGGCTTGATGACTTGAAAACAGGGAAGATGAAAGAAAACTGTCCAAGCAAAGGAGGAAAGAAGCCTTAAATGGAATTAGTGGACCTAATTTGCCACGTCGAAAGCTGGCACGAAAAACTAGGAAACTCCATGTGCAAAGTGGCATTCATGAGATGGGACCGAATGCGGAGAGACCAGAGAATGTGCGGTTGTTCACCTTAGAGCAGAGAGCAATTAGTCCCAGTCCCCCACTCTTTCCCCCTAGCCCTGTAAATCTTTCCTTTATAACTATATATCCAGTCCCCTTCTGAAAGTCACTGTTGAATCTGCTTCCACCACCCCTTTCAGGCAGCACATTGCAGATCACAACACTCTGCTGAGTAAAGAAAATTCTCCTCATCTCCGCTCTGCTTCTTTTGCCAATTATCTTCAATCTGTGTCCTCTGGTTCCCGACCCTCCTGCCAGTGGAAACAGTTTCTCCTTAGTAACTCCATCAAAACCCCTGATAATTTTGAACACCTCTAATAAATTTCCCCTTAACCTTCACTGCTCTAAGGACAACAACCTCAGCTTCTCCAGTCTCTCCACATAACTGAAGTCCCTCATCCCTGGTACCATTCTGGTAAATCTTCTCTGCACCCTCACCAAGGTTTCTCAGAAGCAGTTTAATAACTTGTTGCTGCCTGAACAGTAGCATGCTTGGGTGGGGGGTGGGGGCGGGTAGTGCATTAGAATGGGATCATTTATATAGCGTATTATCACACCCCTCAGGAACAGAATGTGGTTAAGGGCTATATAAATGCAAGGTCTTTATTTCGCTGGAACTAATATGGCATGTACCCATTCTCTGCCTTCAAGATTGTACAAGCAGGAATGAAATGTGTGACTAGTTAATGTTTTTTTTAGGGTGTTGGTTGAGGGAGGAATGTTGGGCAGGGCACCAGGAGGACTCACTGCTCTGAGAGCACATGGAACCATTAAGATGCACCTACACCACTAGTACCATGGCTAACAAAAGAAATTAAAGCTAGTATTAAGTCAAAGGAGGAAGCTTATAAAGTTGCCAGAAAAAGCGGTCAGCCTGAGGATTAGAATCTTTTTAGAAATCAGCAAAGGGGAACCAAGAAATTGATAATGAAAGGGAAAATGGAATATGAGCACAAACTAGCGAAAAATATAAAAACGGATTGTAAAAGCTTCTATAAGTATGTGAAAAGGAAAAGACTGGCGAAGGTAAATGTAGGTCCTTTACAGTCAGAGACGGGAGAATTTATAATGGGGAATGAGGAAATGGCAGAGAAATTAAATAAATACTTTGTTTCTGTCTTCACGGAGGAAGACACAAAAAACCTCCCAGAAATACGAGAAAACCAAGGGTGTGGTGAGAATGAGGAACTTAAAGAAATTATTAATAAAGAAACAGTACTAGCAAAATTAATGGGACTAAAAGTCGATAAATCCCAAGGACCGGATGACCTACATCCTAGGGTTTTGAAAGAGGTGGCCATTGGGATAGTGGACGCATTGGTTGTCATCTTCCAAAATTCTATAGATTCTGGAACGGTTCCTGCAGATTGGAGGATAGCAAATGTAACCCCGCTATTTAAGAAAGGAGGGAGAGAGAAAACGGGGAACTACAGACCAGAAGGGGGATGGAGTATAACATAAGAAGTAGGAGCAGGAGTGGGCCATATGGCCCCTCGGGCCTGCTCCGCCATTCAATAGGATCATGGCAGAGCCGAACCTAGACTCACGTCCACTTCCCTGCCCGCTCCCCATAACCCTTAATTCCCTTATCAGCTAGGAAACTGTCTATCTCCGTTTTTAATTTATTTAATGTCGCAGCTTCCACAGCTCTCTGAGGTAGCAAATTCCATAGATTTACTACCCTCTGAGTGAAGAAGTTTCTCCTCATCTCAGTTTTGAAACGGCAGCCCCTTATTCTAAGATTATGCCCCCTAATTCTAGTCTCACCCATCAGTGGAAACATCCTCCACCCGAGCAAGCCCCCTCACGATCTTATATGTTTCGATAAGATCGCCTCTCATTCTTCTGTATTCCAATGAGTAGAGGCCCAACCTACTCAACCTTTCCTCATAAGTCAACCCCCTCATCTCCGGAATCAACCGAGTGAACCTTCTCTGAACTGCCTCGAGAGCAAGTATATCTTTTCTTAAATATGGAAACCAAAACTGCACGCAGTATTCCAGGTGTGGCCTCACCAGTACCTTGTATAACTGAAGCAAGACTTCCCTGCTTTAATACTCCATCCCCCTTGCAATAAAAGCCAAGATTCCATTGGCCTTCCTGATCACCTGCTGTACCTGCATACTAACCTTCTGTGTTTCATGCACCAGGAGCCCCAGATCCCTTTGTACTGTAGCACTTTGCAGTTTCTTTCCATTTAGATAATAACTTGCTCTTTGATTTTTTCTGCCAAAGTGCATCACCTCACACTTTCCAACATTATATTCCATCTGCCAAATTTCCGCCCACTCACTATGTCCTCCTCACTCACTGCTTTTCCTCCCATCTTTGTATCCGCAGCAAACTTGGATACGTTGCACTTGGTCCCCTCCTCCAAATCGTTAATATAGATTGTAAAGAGTTGGGGTCCCAGCACTGACCCTTGCGGAACACCGCTAGTTACTGATTGCCAACCCGAGAATGAACAATTTATCCCAACTCTCTGTTTTCTGTTAGATATGATGCGGAGATGCCGGTGTTGGACTGGGGTGGACAAAATTGAGAGGTCGCACAACACCAGGTTATAGTCCAACAGTTTTATTTGAAATCACAAGCTTTCGGAACTATCGCTCCTTCCTCAGGTGAAGTAAATTGGATACAGAATCGTCAGAGCATATATAGATGGAAAAAAAAGCATGTGTACTTTACAATTGCAGACCAATAAATTAAATCATCCTGACTATCTGCCGAGGTGTGATAAAGTTAATTAAGTCAGCCAGGAAGGTACCACATCAAAAGACATAGCAAGATACAACTGAGACAATGAGGTGAAGTCGCAGGGGTTCTAACGTGTCAAAAGCTGCCGTCTGTATGTAAAACGAAAAGCTTTAAAAAAAAAAATTTACTTTTTTACTGGGAAAATTTTTACTTTTTTACTGGGAATCACATCTGTGAACAAGCTAACGACGACTCGAGTCCGGATCACGTCATGTATCGTGACATAAACCCAAGATCCCGATTGAGACCGTCTTCATGAGTGCAGAACTTGGCTATCAGTTTCTGCTCGATGATTTTGCGTTGTCGTGTGTTTCTAAGGTTGCCTTGGAGAACGCTTACCCGCAGATCCGAGGCTGAATGTCCTTGACTGCTGAAGTGTTCCCCGACTGGGAGGTAACAATCCTGCCTGGCGATTGTTGCGCGGTGCTCGTTCATACGTTGTCTCAGTGTCTGCATGGTCTCGCCGATGTACCATGCCGCGGTGCATTCTTTCCTGCAACGTATGAGGTAGACAACGTTGGCCGAGTCACATGAGTATGTACCATGTACCTGGTGGGTAGTGTCCTCACGTGTGATGGTGGTATCTGTGTTGATGATCTGGCATGTCTTGCAGAGTTTGCCATGGCAGGGTTGTGTGGTGTCGTGGTCGCTGTTATCCTGAAAGCTGGGTAATTTGCTGCGAACGATGGTACTTCTGAGGTTAGGCGGCTGTTTGAAGGCAAGTAGTGGAGGCGTGGGGATGGCCTTAGCGAGGTGTTTGTCGTCATCGATGACATGTTGAAGGCTGCGAAGAACATGTCGTAGTTTCTCCGCTCCGGGGAAGTACTGGACGACGTAGGGTACCCTGTTGGTTGTGTCCCGTGTTTGCCTTCTGAGGAGGTCTATGCGATTTTTCGCTGTGGCCCGTCGGAACTGTCGATCGATGAGTCGAGCGTCATATCCCGTTCTTACGAGGGCGTTTTTCAGCGTCCGTAGGTGTCCATCGCGTTCCTCCTCGTCTGAGCAGATCCTGTGTATTCGCAGGGCTTGTCCATAGGGGATGGCTTCTTTAACATGGTTAGGGTGGAAGCTGGAGAAGTGGAGCATCGTGAGGTTGTCCGTGGGCTTGCGGTAGAGTGAAGTGCTGAGGTGTCCGTCTTTGATGGAGATTCGTGTGTCCAGGAATGAGACCGATTCTGAGGAGTAGTCCATGGTGAGTTTGATGGTGGGATGGAACTTGTTTATGTTATCGTGTAGTCTTTTCAGTGATCCTTCGCCATGGGTCCAAAGGAAGAAAATGTCGTCGATGTATCTGGTGTACAGCGTTGGCTGGAGGTCCTGTGCAGCGAAGAAGTCTTGCTCGAACTTGTGCATGAAGATGTTGGCGTATTGGGGTGCGAATTTGGTCCCCATGGCTGTTCCGTGTGTTTGGGTAAAAAAATGGTTGTCGAAGGTGAAGACATTGTGGTCAAGGATGAAGCGGATGAGTTGTAGGATGGCGTCTGGAGATTGGCTGTTGTTGATGTTGAGTACTGAGGCTGTTGCAGCGATGCCGTCATCGTGGGGGATACTGGTGTAGAGTGCCGATACGTCCATCGTGGCAAGGAGTGGTACCTTCCTGGCTGACTTAATTAACTTTATCACACCTCGGCAGATAGTCAGGATGATTTAATTTATTGGTCTGCAATTGTAAAGTACACATGCTTTTTTTTCCATCTATATATGCTCTGACGATTCTGTATCCAATTTACTTCACCTGAGGAAGGAGCGATAGTTCCGAAAGCTTGTGATTTCAAATAAAACTGTTGGACTATAACCTGGTGTTGTGCGACCTCTCAATTTTCTGTTAGATAGCCAATCTTCCACCCATGCCAGTATATTACCCCCAATCCCGTGATTTTTTATCTTGTGCAGTAATCTTTATCACGTAGGATCATACCAGATCTCAGTCGGTGGAGCAAGGAGCTGAAGTAGAATCATACAGCACAGAAGGAGGCCATTCGGCCCACCTTGCCGGCTCTTTGAAAGAGCTATCCAATTAGTCCCATTCCCCTCTGCTCTTTTGCAAATTTTTCCTTTTCAAGTATTTATCCGATTCCCTTTTTGAAAGTCACTATTGAATGTGCTTCCACCGCCTTTTCAGGCAGCGCATTCAGATCATAACAACAAAAAAATTCTCCTCATCTCCCGCTCTGCTTCTTTTGCATTGTTGTTAAAATGTAAATATCCTTTTTTTGTTTGGAGTGGAGAAAGACTGCTCATGTGGAAGGTGTTTCTGGCTTTTACAAATCTGAACTGCTCGTTACATTTTCGGTCGACAACAGTTTTTTTGCACAAAGTAACAAGAAAAGATTCTGTTCCGAGTTTAATCTCTTCCTGGGCCCCACTCATTTCAGGTTAAACAAAAGGGCTTTCTGCCCGGCTCAATCTGTTCCTACTTTGGCAGTTGTATTTCTTTTGCCTCGGTAACATTCCCCTCCCGCCTGCCAACTTGTGCATGAGTTTCAGAGAAGCAGGGTTCCAGGTTAATGATGGTTCGGAGCACAGGCCCCAAACAAATCAGTCCCTTTTTTGCAAAGGGTCTCTGAAGGGCATCGTGTTGCAGTTTCTTGCCCAACTTTCCCCCCCTCCCCCATTCATAGCATCGTACAGCGCAGCAGGAGGATATCTGGCCCATCTCACCTGCTCCGGCTCTTTGAAAGAGCTCTCCAATTAGTCCCACTGTCCTGCTCTTTCCCCGGAGCCCTGCAAATTCTTCCTTTTCAAGTATATACCCAATTCCCTTTTGAAAGTCACTATTAAATCTGCTTCCACCGCCCTTTCAGGCGGCGCAGTCCAGATCCATTCCAGATGCACTGCAGCAACTCGCCAAGGCTTCTTCGACAGCACCTCCCAAACCCGCGACCTTCACCACCGAGAAAGACAAGGGCAGCGTGTTCCCATGGGAACACCACCACCTCCAAGTTCCCCTCCAGGTCGTACACTATCCTGACTTGGACATATATCGCCGTTCCTTCATCGTCGCTGGGTCAAAATCCTGGAACTCCCTCCCTAACAGCACTGTGGGAGTACCTTCACCACACAGACTGCAGCGGTTCAAGAAGGCAGCTCACCACCAACTTTCTTAAGGGTAACTATAGATGGGCAATAAACGCTGGCCTTGCCAGCGACACCCACTTCCCGAGAATGAATAAATTAAAAAAATTGGAATTAAAAAACAAAAATCATAACAACTCGCTGCGTAAAATTTCTCCTCAGCTGCAGAAATGTGGACAATTCTGGGCCCCACACTTCAGTAAAAGCCTTAGAGAGGGCGCAGAGGAGGTTTACCAGGATGTTACCAGGGATGAGGGACTTCAGTGATGAGGAGAGATTGGAAAAGTTAGGACTGTTCTTCTTGGAACAGAGAAGGTTAAGAGGTTTTCCAGATGATGAGAGGTTTGGATAGAGTAGAGATAGAAAAACTATTCCCTCTGGCGAGTGGGTCAATAACCAGAGGTCATAGATTCAAAATCATTGGCCAAAGGTCTAGAGGGGAGATGAGGAGAAATTTTTTCACTCAAGAGAGTTGTGGGGATCTGGAACGCTCGACCTGAAAAGGTGGTGGAAGCTGATTCCATCAATAATTTTAAAAGGGAGTTGGACGGGTGCTTGAGGACGAGGAACTTACAGGGTTAGGGACAAAAAGCGGGACTAAGCACGACTGCTCTTTCAAAGAGCCAGCACAGGCACGACGGGCCGAATGGCCTCCTTCTATGCTGTAAGTTTCTATGATTCTATGATTCTAATCTCCCGCTCCTACCAGTTTTTATACGACGCTAAAACCCCCCGGTACTGGCAGCAGCGCCCAAGCAACGGGTCTTCCCATTGGCTGCCGGCCTTAACCAATCCCAGGGAGATTACCTTCGGGACCCTGCTGGCTGAGCGTGGGGAGTGGGCTCCACCATAGCCTGCGTCTTTGCAGCTCCTGAAGGCGCTGATCCTTGCCGAGGTTCTGCTCTTTGCGTATGAGTCTAGACATGTGAGTGACGGCAGACAATCGACTGTGTAGGGCATTGTAACTGAACTCGATCTCCTTCTCACCTGACAGAAATATATAGCGTCTTTTACGACCTCAGGATGTCCCAAAACGCTTTACAGCCAATGAGGTACTTTTTTTTGAAGTGTAGGTACTGTTGTGCCGGGGATCTTTTACATCCACCTGAGAGGGCAGACGGGGCCTCGGTTTAACATCTCATCCGAAAGACGGCACCTCCGACAGTGCAACGCTCCCTCAGTACTGCACTGTGAGTGTCAATGGAGTGGGACTTGAACCCACAACCTTCTGACTCAGAGGCGAGAGAGCTACCCACTGAGTCACGGCTGACGCCTGTCTATTTGCCGGTCTGTAGCAGACTTCTCTTTTCTCTGGGTTGTTTCTGTACTGAGAGGCATTTTGACGGTGGACAGATCGTCACCCTTACTCGCAAACCCCTACCAGGGGGGCTGTTTTTATGCCAGTGTTGTAGCTGTACTGGAACAGCTTGGCTAGAGGCGCGGCTAGTTTTGGAGCACAAGTCTTCAGCACGACAGCCAGAATGTTGTCGGGGCCCATAGCCTTTGCTGTATCCAGTGCGCTCAGCTGTTGATATCACGTGGAGTGAATCGAATTGGCTGAAGACTGGCTTCTGTGATGGTGAGGACCTCGGGAGGAAGCTGAGATGGATCATCCAATCGGCACTTCTGGCTGAAGATGGTTGCAAATGCTTCAGGCTTGCCTTTTACACGCGCGTGCTGGGCTCCGCCATCATTGAGGATGGGGATAATCATGGCGCATCCTCCTCCCGTTCGTTGTTTTAATGGTCCACCACCATTCACGACTGGATGTGGCAGGACTGCAGAGCTTTGATCTGATCCGTTGCTGGTGGACTGGCCTTTCGTCTGGCTCCTACCAGTCGACCTGTCTGGCTTGGGTGGCCATACCAGGAGTTATACACCCAACAGGGTCATAGGAGCACTCAGGCCTTCCCACCAGGTCAAGGTGCAGTCCCTAGGGAAGGTGCGCGGTACAGGCTCAACCTTATCTGAGGAAGGATGTTCTTGCCATGGAGGGAGTGCAGTGAAGATTTACCAGACTGATACCTGGGATGGCAGGAATGACGTATGAAGAGAGATTGGGTCGATTAGGCTTATATTCGCTAGAGTTTAGAAGAATGAGAGGGGATCTCATTGAAACTTATAAAATTCTAACAGGACTAGACAGACTAGATGCAGGAAGGATGTTCCCAATGGCGGTAGGAGTCCAGAACCAGGGGTCACAGTCTAAGGATAAGGGGTAAGCCATTTAGGACTGAGATGAGGAGGAATTTCTTCACCCAGAGAGTGGTGAACCTGTGGAATTCTCTACCACAGAAGGCAGTTGAGGCCAATTCATTAAATATATTCAAGAAGGAGATCGATATATTTCTTAAGGTTAAAGGGATCAAGGGATATGGGGAGAAAGCAGGGACAGGGTACTGAATTTGGATGATCAGCCATGATCTCATTGAATGGCGGAGCAGGCTCGAGGGGCCGAATGGCCTACTCCTGCTCCTATCTTCTATGCTTCTATTCTAACCTGGCATCTTCCTAATCTGTGCAGCTCAGTCTGGAAGCTGTTATTTCAATATAAAATCCCAGTTCCTTCAGGTTCCTGATGTGCAACAAAAAAGGCCAGCACGTTCTTTGGTTTGACCGTGATCTGCATAACCAGGGCTCTTCAAACAGAATATCTAATCAGATCTGTCTGAATTTCTGTATTGTCCATCAATGTGAAGCACTCTCATTTTAATAATGTCGGAACAGGCTAACAACACCAAGTGTAAAACTTAATTGGACGCATTCAGTGTTGCTTACTAAATTGGGGATGAAATATTCAAAAGTGATTTGGATGTATACTTGAAAAGGATAAATAAATGATATACTTGATAAAGGAAAAAAATGGCAGGGTTATGGGGAAAAGAACAGGGGAGTGGAACTAATTGGATACCTCTTTCAAAGAGCCGGCACAGGCACGATGGGCCCGAAGGCTTCCTTTTGTGCTGTAAGATTCTTTACGCAGAGAATGCGGGTTAGAGTTTTGGATGACCTCAAGGTTATGGAGGGTGGAAGATGGGAGGGCTGGCCGGGAGAGCATTGAAATATTTGAGTCTGGAGATAACAAAAACATGGATGAGTGCTCGGGTGGGAGACAGTGCAGAGAAACGCAAATGAGGCTTGCGAGATAAAATGGCCCAGGTTTTTTTAATTCATTCACAGAATCAGGGCATCGCTGGCTAGGCCAGCATTTATTGCCTTTGAGCGGCTTGCTAGGCTATTTCAGAGGGCAGTTAAGAGTCAACCAGATTGCTGTGGGTCTGGGGTCACATATAGGTAGATTTCCTTCCCTAAAGGACATTAGTGAACCAGATGGGTTTTTAGGACAATCTGGTAGTTTCATGGTCATTATTATTGATACTAGCTTTTTATTGCAGATTTATTTAACTAACTGAATTTAAATTCCACAGCTGCTGTGGTGGGATTTGAACTCATAGTCTGTTATGGATCATTAGTCCAGGCCTCTGAATTACTAGTCCAGTAACATAACCACTATGCCACCGTTCCCAGGTCTCACACTGAGGAATCTATGGGGGATCCCCACACACCTCAAATGTGACCCAATGCGACTACAAGACTGGCATCTAACTGACAATGTGGAAAATTGCCCAGGTATGTCCTGTCCACAAAAAGCAGGACAAATCCAATCTGGCCAATTACCGCCCCATCAGTCTACTCTCAATCAGCAGCAAAGTGATGGAAGGTGTCGTCGACAGTGCTATCAAGCGACACTTGCTCACCAATAACCTGCTCAGTTTGGGTTCTGCCAGGACCACTCGGCTCCAGACCTTATTACAGCCTTGGTCCAAACATGGACAAAAGAGCTGAATTCCAGAAGTGAGGTGAGAGTGACTGCCCTTAACATCAAGGCAGCATTTGACAGAGTGTGGCATCAAGGAGTCCGAGTAAAATTGAAGTGAATGGGAATCAGGGGTAAAACTCTCCACTGGCTGGAATCATACCTAGCACAAACAGTGAGAGGGAGAAAGAAGAGCAAATATGTAGACAAATTTCTGAGAAGTGCAAAAACTATAAGGCAGTAATAGTAAGGGATTTCAACTAGCTCAATATTAACTGGGATAAAATTAGTGTAAAGGGTATAGAGGGTGCGGAATTCCTAAAATGCATCCAGGAGAACTTTTTTAGCTAGTATGTAGCAAGCCCAACAAGGGAGGGGGTGATTCTGGACTTAGTTTTAGGGAATGAAGCTGGGCAGGTAGAAGGCGTATCAGTGGGGGAGCATTTTGGTGCTAGTGACCATAATTCAGTTCGATTTAAGGTAGTTACGGAAAAGGACAAGGATAGACCAGGAATAAAAATTCTAAATTGGGGAAAAGCAAATTTTGCTAAACTCAGAGGGGATTTAGCCATAGTGGACTGGAAACAGCTACTTGAAGGTAAATCAGTGTCAGAGCAGTGGGAGGCATTCAAGGAGGATCTGCCCTTAAAGAAAAAAGGTGGGACTAACAAATCTAGAGCCCCTGAATGTCTAGGGACATAGAGGGTAGGATAAAGAAAAAAAGGGAGGCGTATGACAGATACCGAGGGTTAAATACTCCAGAATCTTTAGAGGAGTACAGAAACTGCAGGGGTGCAATTAATAAGGATATTAGGAAAGCAAAGAGAGAGCATGAAAAATTCTTGGCAAGTAAAATCAAGGAAAACCCAAAGATGTTTTATAAATATATTAAGAGTAAGAGGATAACTAAAGAAAGGGTAGGGCCCATTAGGGATCATGAGGGTAATCTGCGTGTGGAGGCGGGAGACGTCGGTAGGGTTCTTAATGAATACTTTGCGTCTGTTTTCACAAAGGAGAGGGGCGAAGCAGACATTGCTATCAGGGAGGAGTGTGAATTATTAGATGAAATAAACATAGTGAGAGAGGAAGTATTAAGGGGTTTAGCAGCTTTAAAAGTGGATAAATCCCCAGGCCCGGATGAAATGTATCCCAGGCTGTTAAGCGAAGCAAAAGAGGAAATAGCAGAGGCCCTGACCATCATTTTTCAATCCTCTCTGGCTTCAGGTGTGGTGCTGGAGAACTGGAGGACTGCTAATGTGGTACCTTTGTTTAAAAAGGGAGAAAAGGATAGACCGAGTAATTACAGGCCAGTCAGCCTAACCTCGGTGGTGGGAAAATTATTGGAAAGAATTCTGAAGGACAGGATAAATCTTCATTTAGAAAGACACGGATTAATCAAGGATAGTCAGCACGGATTTGTTAAGGGAAGGTCGTGTCTGACAAACTTGATTGAATTTTTTGAGGAGCTAACAGGGAGGGTAGATGAGGGTAGTGCGTTTGATGTAGTGTATATGGACTTTAGCAAGGCTTTTGATAAGGTTCCACATGGCAGATTGGTCACGAAGTTAAAAGCCCATGGGATCCAGGGCAAAGTGTCAAGTTGGATTCAAAACTGGCTTGGAGGCAGGAAGTTTCCAGTGGGGTTCCGCAGGGCTCAGTACTAGGTCCCTTGCTTTTTTGGGTATATATCAATGATCTAGACTTGAATATAGCGGGTATGATTAAGAAGTTTGCAGATGATACTAAAATCGGCTGTGTGGTTGATACTGAAGAAGGAAGCTGTAGACTGCAGGAAGATATCAATAAGTTGGTCAGGTCGGCAGAACAGTGGCAAATGGAATTCAATCCCGAGAAGTGTGAGGTAATGCATTTGGGGAGGGCTAACAAGGAAAGGGAATACACATTAAATGGCAGGACACTGAGTAGTGTAGAGGAACAAGGGATCTTGGAGTGCATGTCCACAGATCCCTGAAGGTAGCAGGCCAAGTAGATAAGATGGTTAAGAAGGCATATGGAATACTTGCCTTTATTAGCTGTGGCATAGAATACAAGAGCAGGGGGGTTATGCTTCAACTGTATAAAATACTAGTTAGGCCTCAGCTAGAGTACTGCGTGCAGTTCTGGTCACCACATTACCGGAAAGATGTGATTGCACTAGAGAGGGTACAGAGGAGATTTACAAGGATGTTGCCGGGAGTAGAGAATCTTAGCTATGAGGAAAGACTGGATAGGCTGGGTCTGTTTTCCTTGGAACAGAGGAAGCTGAGGGGAGACCTTATTGAGGTGTATAAAATTATGGGGGCCTAGATATAGTGGATAGAAAGGATCTATTTCCCTTAGCAGAGGGGTCAAAAACCAGGGGGCACAGATTTAAAGCAATTGGTGGAAAGTTTAGAGGGGATCTGAGGGGAAATTTCTTCACCCAGAGGGTTGTAGGGGTCTGGAACTCACTGCCTGAAAGGGTGGTAGAGGCAGAAACCCTAACCACATTTAAAAGGTACTTGGATGTGCACTTGGGATGCTGTAACCTGCAGGGCTACGGACCAAGAGCTGGGAAGTGGGATTAGGCTGGATAAGAGCATAAGAAATAGGAGCAGGAGTAGGCCATTCGGCCCTTCGAGCCTGCTCTGACATTCAATGAGATCATGGCTGATCTTCTGCCTCAACTCCATTCACCGGCCCTATCGTCATATCCCTTGATGCCCTTACTAGTCAGAAATCTATCGACTTCTGTTTTGAATATACCCAATGACTGAGCCTCCACAGCCTTCTGGGGTAGAGAATTCCAAAGATTCACCACCCTCTGTGTGAAGAAATTTCTTCTTATCTCAGTCCTGAATGGCCTACCCTTTATCCTGAGGCTGTGGCCCCTGGTTCTAGACTCCCCAGCCAAGGGAAACATTCTCCCAGCATCCACCCTATCAAGCCCTGTAATAATTTTGTATGCTTCAATGAGATCCCCTCTTCTGAATTCAAGAGAATACAGGCCTAGTTTACTCAATCTCTTCTCATACGACAGTCCCGCCATCCCAGGAATCAATCTCGTGAACCTTCGTTGCACTCCCTCTATGGCAAGTATATCCTTCCTTAGGTAAGGAGACCAAAATTGTACACTGTACTCCAGGTGTGGTCTCACCAAGGCCCTATATAATTGGAGTAAGACTTCTTTACTCCTGTACTCAAATCCTCTTGTAATGAAGACCAGCATACCATTTGCCTTCCTAATGGCTTGCTGCACCTGCACATTCACTTTCAGTGACTTATGTACAAGGACACCCAGGTCCCTTTGAGCATCTGCATTCCCCAATCTTTCACCATTTAGGAAATACTCTGCCTTTCTGTTTTTTCTACCAAAGTGGATAACTTCACATTTATCCACATTATATTCCATCTGCCATGTTCTCGCCCACTCACTGAGCCTGTCGAGATCCCCTTGAAGCCTCTTCACATCCTCTTCGCAACTGACACTGCTACCTAGCTTTGTATCATCAGCAAATTTGGAAATGTTACATTTAGTCCCCTCATCCAAATCATTGATATAGATTGTGAAGAGCTGGGGCCCAAGCACCGATCCTTGCGGTACCCCACTAGTCACAGCTTGCCATCCTGAAAAAGACCCGTTTATCCCTACTCTTTGTTTTCTGTCTGTTAACCAATTCTCAATCCATGCTAGTATATTACCCCCAATTCCATGTGCCCTAATTTTGTTCACCAACCTCTTGTGTGGGACCTTATCGAAGGCCTTCTGAAAATCCAAATGCACCACATCTACTGGTTCCCCTTTGTCCACTCCACTAGTTACATCCTCAAAGAACTCCAATAGGTTTGTTAAACAGGATTTCCCTTTCATAATTCCATTGTTGACTGCCCAATCTTACTATTAGTTTCTAAGTGCCCAGTTATTGCATCCTTTATAATAGATTCCAGCATTTTCCCAACTACTGATGTGAGGCTAACAGGTCTGTAGTTCCCCGTTTTCTCTCTCCATCCTTCCTTAAATAGCGGTGTTACATTTGCTATCCTCCAATCTGCAGGAACCGTTCCAGAATCTATAGAATTTTGGAAGATGACAACCAATACGTCCACTATCCCAATGGCCACCTCTTTCAAAACCCTAGGATGTAGGTCATCCGGTCCTTGGGATTTATCGACTTTTAGTTCCATTAATTTTGCTAATACTTTTTTTTTACTAATAATAATTTCTTTAAGTTCCTCATTCTCGCCACACCCTTGGTTTTCTCGTATTTCTGGGAGGTTTTTTGTGTCTTCCTCCGTGAAGACAGAAACAAAGTATTTATTTAATTTCTCTGCCATTTCCTTATTCCCCATTATAAATTCTCTTTGTTGGCCAGCGCGGACACGATGGGCTGAAATGGCCTCCTTCCGTGCTGTAACTTTCTATGATTCTATGAAAGGAAGATGGTTGTAGTTGTTGGAGGCCAATCATCTCAGCCCCAGGACATCGCTGCAGGAGTTCCTCAGGGCAGTGTCCTAAGCCCAAATATCTTTAGCTGCTTCATCAATGACCTTCCCTCCATCATAAGGCAGAAGTGGGATGTTCATTGATGACTGCACAGTGTTCAATGCCATTTGCAACTCCTCAGATAATAAAGCAGTTCATGCCCGCATGCAACAAGACCTGGACAACATTCAGACTTGGGCTAATAAGTGGCAGGTAACATTCACGCCACACAAGTGCCAGGCAATGACTATCACCAACAAGAGAGAGTCTAACCACTGCCCCTTCAGATTCAACGGCATTACCATCGCCGAATCCCCCATCATCAACATCCTGGGGGGTCACCATTGACCAGAAACTTAACTGGACCAGCCACATAAATACTGTGGCTACAAGAGCAGGCTGGGTATTCTGCGGCAAGTGTCTCACCTCCTGACTCCCCAAATCCTTTCCACCATCTACAAGACACAAGTAAGGAGTGTGATGGAATACTCTCCACTTGCCTGGATGAGTGCAGCTCCAATGACACTCAAGAAGCTCGACATCATCCAGGACAAAGCAACCTGCTTGATTGGCACCCCATCTACCACCTTAAACATTCACTCCTTCCACCACCAGCACACCGTGGCTGCAGTGTGTAGCATCTACAAGATGCACTGCAGCAACTTGCCAAATCTTCTTTGACAACACCTCCCAAACCTGCGACCTCTACCACCTAGAAAGACAAGGGTAGCAGGGGCTTGGGAACACCACCACCTCCAAGTTCCCCTCCAAGTCACACGCCATCCTGACTTGGAAGTATATCGCCGATCCTTCATCATCGCTGGGTCAAAATCCTGGAACTCCCTCCCTAACAGCACTGTGGGAGCACCGTCACCACACGGACTGCAGCGGTTCAAAAAGGTGGCTCACCACCACCTTCTGAAGGGCAATTAGGGATGGGCAATAAATACTGGTCTTGCCAACGACGCCCACATCTCAGGAACTAATTTTTAAAAATGGAATCGGGGCTCTTATGTTTTACAACAGCGTCCGTTTCTATAGCGCTCTATACATATAGGAAGAAGTCTCAAATCCTGTAGACAAAAGGGAGGCAGAACATTAGACACTGAGCAGGTTGGAGGGAAGTGAAGCATGGAGATGACTGCGGGCCTGGTGCAGTGTTTTGAGGAGGTTTTTAACAGCGGGGAATAAAGTGGCAAGGCAGAGAGAACTGGGCGGGGAGCTTCAAAGGGTGTGAAGTGGCTGAACGAGCAACCTCCAGGGTTATGGCGGATGGGCGAATCTTTCCTCCCAGGTTTTTTTCTCCCCCCTGTCCCAAGGTGGCCCTGACTCTTGCAGAGTGTCGAGTTCTGTAGGCTCCAAGTGACCGGAGGTCCCCATGTGTGAGGCCAGACAGACAGTGTTGTGGGTCTGCTCGACTGGGAAAGGGCCAAGTCCCACCCTGTCCTCACCCCCAATGTCCACGGACACGCACCTTCCGTCAGCTGTCCTGAGGCCAATTGGAGCACCCCAGCTGCCGCCCAGGCTGCAATGAGCTGACTCGGCCGCACCCAGCGATCGAACCTGGGAACTTTCTGTGCTTTGGGGGCCATGGCTGCCTCACCACGAGGATGAAATGACCCCCTGAGGGAACCCAAATACTTGTCAATTTTCTTTTGAAAGCGCGGAATTCCTCAGGGTCGCTAGTGACGTCATTATATTATGGGATGCCTCAACCCACCTGTCCGCCGCTTACTGACCCAGGGAAGGTCCCACTTCCATTTTTAAAAAGTGTCAAAAAATTCCCCAAAAGGATTAGGCCAGAGCCACCAGCCCTGTGTAGCGGACATGAATCTGTGAGGTTAGCTTCTCAAATTAACTAGAGCATCAATTTGTAAAGGGATAGCATAGCAGTGTCAGCCATGGCTCAGTGGGTAGCACTCTCACCTCATCAGAAGGTTGTGGGTTTGAGTGCTGAGGGAGTGCTGCACTGTCGGAGGTGCCCGTCTTTCAGGTGAGACGTTAAACCAAGGCCCCGTCTGCCCTCTCAGCTGGATATAAACTGATGTCGACACTATTTTGAAGAAGAGCAGGGGAGTTATCCCCGGTGTCCTGGGGCCAATATTTATCCCTCAACTGACATCACTAAAAACAGATGACCTGGTCATTTATCACATTGCTGTTTGTGGGAGCTTGCTGTGCGCAAGTTGGCTGCCGAGTTTCCCTACGTTACTACAGTGACCGCACTTCAAAAAGGTCCTCATTGGCTGGAAAGCGCTTTGAGACGTCCGAAAGTCATGAAAGGCGCTGTAGAAATGCAAGTCTTCCTTTCTTTATATTACAGTAGTTTCCCAACACTACCCCAGCTGAGAAGAGTGACCTGAGCACCATCCTGCTCCGCCCGCCTCACCGAGCCTTTGAGGGCTCTCTCCGCCCAATTGTTTAATGCCTCTATTCATTCTCATTTTTCCCTTGTTACGCAGTTGGCCATGGGCAGAGTGAAGGCAAGCGCATGACGGTGTCTGACTTTAGAGTATATGTTCGGGACTGCCTGCAGCACATTGACATCATGAAGACCCTTCACCCAGGCGTAAAAATGTACCTATTTGCACATTCTATGGTAAGTGACACAAAATGGAATTAATTTGCACATTATTCTATTTTATCACCTATTCTATATGAGCAAGAGGGTGGGTAAATAACCCACTTGATGATTATCTCCAGTGCTCCATTAGCAGTTCTACTACATCACGCCTTGTAACCTCTGCTCCTCGGACTTCATTCCCGCTGCTCGTTCCCAACCCTCTCCCTCCACTTCACCATCAGTGGCAGAGTCTTCAGTCTCCACATTCCTAAAGTCGGAAATTCTCTTTCTAGATCCCTTCGCCTCACCACCTCTTCAACCCACCCACCCCCCGCCCCCACCTCCCGCCTTCCTGCCCCTTCCACCACCCCCGCCCGCCCCCCACCCCCCCACCCACCACTTCAAATCCTTCCTCAGTAATGACCTAGTCTGACTCTTTCTGGCCATTTCCCTGAACCTCTCTTCTACTTCCTGCTGGGCGCCAATCACTTCCCTCTGCAAAGCACCTTGGGAAGTTCCATTACATGGACGCTGCAGTATTAAAAGCAGCGTGTTACTGTAGTGCTCGCTGATGTGCAACAGCAGCTCTTTGGCTGCCTGCCCGTCCTACCTCCAGGAACAAATCATCTGTCTGATTTTCTTTTTCTGGGATGGGCAGATGGGGATTGCAGTGAGGTGGCGGGGGTGTGTGTGAGGGGGCGGGGGGTGTGGTGAGATGGGTGGGGGGGTGGTGTGAGGGGGTGGGGGGGGGTGTGAGATGGGGGGCGGGGCGGAGGGGTAACAGACTCCGTCTCAAGTTGCCTCCTTTGTCCAAGTCCAAAACTAGATGTGGGGGCAAAACCGAGGCAGCTCCTGGGGCGCGATATTAATGAAGGTTCCTCAGTGAGCAGCAGAGCCATGTGGATCAGAAAGGTCCCAGGTTCAATACTCAGTCTGTCTTGAGTCAGTTGATCTCAGCCCGGGTGGTTCCAGGGCGGCTCTCACCTCTGAGTCAGAAGGTCATGGGTTCAAGTCCCACTCCAGACACTTGAGCATGTAACCAAGGCTGACACTCCAGTGCAGTGCTGAGGGAGCGCTGCACTGTCGGAGGTGCCGTCTTTCAGCTGAGACGTTAAACCGAGGCCCCGTCTGCCCTCTCAGGTGGATGTTAAAGATCCCCCGGCACTTTTTCAAAGAAGAGCAGGGGAGTTCTCCCCGGTGTCCTGGGCCAATATTTATCCCTCAATCAACATCACTAAAAACAGATTATCTGGTGATTATCACATTGCTGTGTGTGGGAGCTTGCTGTGCGCAAATTGGCTGCCGCGTTTCCTACATTACAACAGTGACTGCACTTCAAAAGTACTTCATTGGCTGTAAAGCGCTTTGGGACATCCTGAGGCCGTGAAAGGTGCTATATAAATGCAAGTCTTCTTTTCCCCCTTTGGATAATGGACTGGAGCACAGACTGCTCTGCAGTCAAGCATTTGGGGTTCCCAGGAGCTCGCCCAGTAAGTTAGAGGAACTGCTGCATTTGAAGTAGGCTGTGTGACTGGCATGGGGGGGGTGCGGTGGGTGGGCGGGGGGGGGGTGTGGGTGAGTCACTGACAGAGCGAGGCTCTGCTCTGTGACTAACAGAGCAACACACCGGCCAATACTGATCCCCTCTACCATCGATTCTCTCTCCTCATCTCCTGCAGCGTACGGTTCCTCGGGCAGCGGTTGCTCACTCACCGTACACACGAGCCTAGACATTAAGGGGGCCAACTCACTAGTCGCGCGAAACGGGCTCGCGACGAATCGGCAGCCCTTTCTACATCGCTTCCCACCCAATGGAAAAGAAGATCGGGCGCGGTGTACGGCAGGCGGCCGATTCACTGTGACCCCGTGTCACGCTACTGGCGTAGACCCATTTCACCCCACAGGCATCTGGGGTCTGTTCGACCGTGTGAGTATCACCGCTGAGCCCAATCCTGTCCTCACCTCAGCTTATTGGCCACTGATCAGGATTGCGAACCCTGGCTGATTTTCTACCCTTTCCTCACAAACCCCCTTACCACCCTTCCAATTTCTCCCCTTGCCCCTTCTCCCTCTCCCCTTCCCTTCTCCCCTTCCCCTTCCAACTTCTCCGCTTTCCCTTCTCTTCTTTCCCTTTCCCCTTCTCCCATTCCCCTACCCTTTTCCTCTTCCCTCTTCTCTCCCCCTTCTCCCCTTCTCTTCTCCCTTCTCACCTTCCCCCTTCTCTCCCTTCTCCCCCTTCCCCCTTCCCACTTAACCCCTTCTCCCTTCTCACCTTCCCCCTTCTCTCCCTCTCCCCCTTCGCTTCCCCTTCTCCCCATTCCCTCTTCTCTCCCCTTCTCCCTTCTCACCTTCCCCCTTCTCTCCCTTCTCCCCTTCGCTTCCCCTTCTCCCCATTCCCTCTTCTCTCCCCTTCCCCTTCTCTCCCCCTTCTTCTTCTCCCCCTTTCCCACCTCTCCCTCCAGCTCAGGGGCATAGTGGCCGAGTGTAACATAGAATCATAGAATCATAGAATGGTTACAGCACAGAAGGAGACCATTCAGCCCGTCGAGCCCATGCCGGCTCTCTGCAAGTGCACTTCAGCTAGTCCCACTCCCCCGCCCTTTTCCCGTAGCCCTGCAAAATTTTTTCCTTCAGGTACTTACCCAATTCCCTTTTGAAAGCCATGATTGAATCTGCCTCCACCACCCTTTCAGGCAGTGCAATCCAGATCCTCACCACTCGCTGCGTAAAAAAGTTTTTCCTCATGTCGCCTTTGGTTTTTCTGCCAATCACCTTAAATCTGTGTCCTCTGGTTCTCGACTCTTCTGCCAATGGGAACAGTTTCTCTCTATCTACTCTGTCCAGACCTCTCATGATTTTGAACACCTCTATCAAATCTCCTCTCAACCTTCTCTGCTCTAAGGAGAACAACCCCAGCTTCTCCAGTCTATCAACGTAACTGAAGTCCATCATCCCTGGAACCATTCTTGTAAATCTTTTCTGCACCTTCTCTAAAGCCTTCACATCCTTCCTAAAGTGCAGTGCCCAGAATTGGACACAATACTTCAGTTAAGGCCGAACCAGTGTTTTATAAAGGTTCATCGTAACTTGCTTTTGTACTCTATACCTCTACCCCTCTACCTCGGGTACGATAGCATAGTGGTTATGTTACTGGACCAGTAATCCAAGTAGACCTAGGTTAATAAACTGTGTAAACGTTGAAGTTCAAATCCCACCACAGGCAGCTGGGGAATTTAAATTCAATTTTAATTAAATAAATCTGGAATTAAAAACCAGTATCAGTAATGGTGACCATGAAACCACCGCATTGTCGTAAAAACCCATCTGGTTCACTAATGTCCTTTCGGGAAGGAAATCTGCCGTCCTTACCCGGTCTGGCCTATATGTGACTCCAGACCCACCGCAATGCGGTTGACTCTTAACTGCCCTCTGTGGTTCAAGAAGGCGGCTCACCACCACCTTCTCAAGGGCAATAAATGCCAGCAACGCCCACATCCCATGAATGAATTAAAATTTTTTTTATGAAGCCCAGGATCCCGTAAGCCTTTTTAGCTTCTTTCTCAACCTGCCCTGCCACCTTCAACAATTTGTGCACATATATCCCCAGGTCTCTCTGTTCATGCACCTCCTTTAGGATTGTACCCTTTAGTTTATATTGCCTCTCCTCGTTCTTCCTCCCAAAATGTATCACTTTGCACTTTTCTGCATTAAATTTCATCTGCCACGTGTCCGCCCATTTCACCAGCCTGTCTGTGTCCTCTTGAAGTCTATCACTATCCTCCTCACTGTTCACTATACTTCCAAGTTTTGTGTCATCTGCAAATTTTGAAATTGTGCCCTGTACACCCAAGTCTAAGGCATTAATATATATCAAGAAAAGCAGTGGTCCTAGTACCGTCCCCTGGGGAACACCACTGTGTACCTTCCTCCAATCCGAAAAACAACCATTCAACACTACTCTCTGTTTCCTGTCACTTAGCCAATTTTATATCCATGCTGCCACTGTCCCTTTTATTCCATGGGCTTTAACTTTGCTGGCAAGCCTATTACGTGGCACTTTATCAAATGCCTTTTGGAAGTCCATGTACACCACGTCAACCGCATTGCCCTCATCAACCCTCTCTGTTACCTCAGCGAAAAACTCGATCAAGTTAGTTAAACACGATTTGTCTTTAACAAATCCATGCTGGCTTTCCTTAGATAATCCACACTTGTCCAAGTGATTGTTAATTTTATCTCGGATTATCATTTCTAAAAGCTTTCCCATTACTGAGGTTAAACTGACTGGCCTGTAGTTGCTGGGTTTATCCTTACACCCTTTTTTTTCCTGAACGACAACCCTTGGCGAGACGAGTTGACTCGAGACGGACTTAAGGCCAGAGCTGGGACCTTTCCGCTATGTGCCGTCCAGTATCGCAGCGGGCGATGCACTACCCATTGGGCGACGGAGTCATATTTTACAAAGCAGAGAGCCATGCTGCAATGCATGCAGTCTTCTTAAAGCACCTTGATCAATTGGTGCTTGGAGTGCTAAATAAGCCCACGTGTGTGTGTTCCAAAGCATTAATTACCATACATTCGCACTAATTGCATATCTAAAAACAGCCTGGTGCAGTGATCGTGACATTAAAATTATTCCTCAATCCGGTGATTGCTCCCTTGTGTGAGCTGTGGCTGACCTCTGATATTCGGGCTGGGACACGAGAGCGTGTCCGTCAGTTACTGACAATCTGTTCTTTTTTTTGGTCAGTTGCAGCCAAGAAATGAATTCTGCATTCAATTAACGGCCCGTTCCCACTGGGAGCTAGCACTTAATGATTAATTTATCTTCTAATTAACCTTCAGGCCACTGAAGCCACAAGATTCACACAACATTGATGTGTTGCTTGGTGCTCTGCGCTTGGAAGGAAACGGTGCTCCATTATCAATCAGAACACTTCACTTCATTGAATTATATCGAATTACATTGAATTTACAGCACAGAAACAGGCTACTCGACCCAACTGGTCCGTGCCGGTGTTTCTGCTCCACACCGGCCTGCTCTAACCGTTCTTCTTCTAACCCCATCAACATATCCTTCTATTCCTTTCTCCCTCATGTGTGTATCGAGCTTCCCCTTAAAATGAATCTATGTTATTCGCCTCAACTGCTCCTTGTGGTAGCGAGTTCCACATTCTGACAACTCTTGAATTCTCCTGAATTCCTGATTCGATTTATTGGTGACTATCTTATATTTATGGCCCCTAAACAAAACAGGCCTGCAACAAAGAGGATGAAAGGAAAGAAAGTCTTGCATTTCTGTAGCGCCTTTCACGACCACCAGAAGTCCAAAGCGCTTCACAGCCAATGAAGTACTTTTTGAAGTGCAGTCACTGTTGTAATGTAGGAAACGCAGGCAGCCAATTGCGCACAGCAAGCTCCCACAAACAGCAATGTGATAATGACCAGATAACCTGTTTTTTGATGTGCTGATTGAGGGATAAATATTGGCCCAGGACACCAGGAAGAACTTTGCTGCTCTTCTTCGAAATACAGGAAACTCTTTATTAACCGGCACCGACGGGACCGGCGTGGTGCCGGTTTATCGAAAGTACCGGATAACGGAGAGTTATATCTACCGAGGCTATTTTTAACAAAGAAAAATAAATAAATCAAGAAATGCGCAGTATACTTCCGACAGCGCCAGGAGGCCGAGTAGTGGCACTTTTGAAAAGTACCCCTACTGACTAAATCGGCGTTCGCGGACTCGGACTCTGACTCGGGATCGGCAACATTGCCGGTTATTTGAGAGGAGTTTTCGGAGTACTCGGCGTTCGCGGAGACTCGACTGCGACTCGGCAACATTGCCGGTTATTTGAGAGGAGTTTTCGGAGGATGATTTTTGCCGGTTAAGCGAGAATTCCGGATATTTTGGGTGCCGGATAAACAAAAGTTTCCTGTAGTGCCACGGGATCTTTTACACCCGCCCGAGAGAGCAGACGGGGCCTCGGTTTAACGTCTCATCCGAAAGACGGCACCTCTGACAGTGCGGCGCTCCCACTGGAGTGTTACCAACTGAGCCACAGCTTGACACTCTACAGCATCTTCTGAGCACAGCCACTTCAGTCAGTTTTATACCGCCTGCATTTTGAAACCTCTCTGCCTTGGGAAAGTGATCTCCGCATGGCAATCTTCCCTTTTTCCCTTATGGTCAGGCACTTAGTCCCGCTGGACTCCACTTGCACTCCTCGTGCGGACCGTAGTTTGAAAACCTAGGCTGTGCTAAGAAGAGCAGGGGAGTTCTCCCCAGTGTCTCGGGCCAATATATATCCCTCAACCAACATCACTAAAACGGTATATCTGGTCATTATGCTATTGCTGTTTGTGGGAGCTTGCTGTGCACAAAATGGCTGCCACGTTTCCTATATTGCAGCAGTGACTACACTGGAAAAGTACTTTGTTGGCTGTAAAGTGCTTTGGGATGTCCTGAGGCTGTCAAAAGGCATTATAGAAATGCAAGTCTTTGTTTCTTTAACTCACTGACACAGGGTTAAGATCAGCTCGCTGTGCGGGGGAATTGCCGATACAGACCCGCGCATCATTACTGGCAGTGGCCCTGCAGCGAGATGCTGGTTTGGGATGGTGGCCCTTTTGGACAAACAGTTAGCGAGAATCGCTGATGTAGACCCTAGGATTTCAAACTGGGGTCCGCACGAGGAGTGCAAGTGGAGGCCAGCGGGACTAGTGCTGAAAGGGAAAGGGGGAAGAGTGTTGCACAGAGATCACTTTCCCAAGACAGAGAGGCTTCAGAATGCGGGCAGTATAAAATCGACTGAAGTGGCTGGAGTTCTGTTTGAAATGCCCAGCTCATCCATGTTGAAGAGCAACATTTAGTCTCAGGGGAAAGAAAAATCAATGTAAAACTATACAATGCAGACTCGGCAGCGATCCCAATTACTGAAAGGGTACAGTCAGATAGGATCAGTAAGAATTGAGGGATGGAGAGTCAACAAGGTTCCTTGGGAGAGGAGAGTTGGTTTTATTCCCAGGTTCCGCCCACATTCCGAATTTAATTTACACACGAGCTCCGACTATTAATTGTTTCTCCCTCCAATTAATGGTGTCAATTTAAAAAAAATCAATTTTGTGTTCATCAGGTTGGGGGCTGTTATTATGTGAAATGGAGCACTTTCCATTTTGAACAATCAGTGTCGACATCAATCACTCCCAGAGCAGGTACAGCACGGGTTAGATACAGAGTAAAGCTCCCTCTACACTGTCCCATCCAACACTCACAGGGCAGGTACAGGATGGGTTAGATACAGAGTAAAGCTCCCTCTACACTGTCCCATCAAACACTCCCAGGGCAGGTACGGCACGGGGTTAGATACAGAGTAATGCTCCCTCTACACTGTCCCATCAAACACTCCCAGGGCAGGTACAGCACGAGTTAGATACAGAGTAAAGCTCCCTCTACGCTGTCCCATCAAACACACCCAGGGCAGGTACAGCACGAGTTAGATACAGAGTAAAGCTCCCTCTACACTGTCTCATCAAACACACCCAGGGCAGGTACAGCACGGGATAGATACAGAGTAAAGCTCCCTCTACACTGTCCCATCAAACACTCCCAGGGAAGGTACAGCATGGGTTAGATACAGAGTAAAGCTCCCTCTACACTGTCCCATCAAACACTCCCAGGGCAGGTACAGCACGGGATAGATACAGAGTAAAGCTCCCTCTACACTGTCCCATCAAACACTCCCAGGGCAGGTACAGCATGGGTTAGATACAGAGTAACGCTCCCTCTACACTGCCCCATCAAACACTCCCAGGGCAGGTACAGCACGGGTTAGATACAGAGTAAAGCTCCCTCTACACAGTCCCATCAAACACTCCCAGGGTAAAGGGGCCGGGGGACAAATGTAAAAGCTGTGGACAAACCAACCCTGATCATCGTCACTCATCTCCTAGTGCTGGTTACAGAGTGGCTTTTACACATGCCCTTGTTCATAGAATTATAGAATGATACAGCACAGAAGGAGGCCTTTCGGCCCATCATGCCTGTGCTGGCTCTTTGAAAGAGCTATCCAATTAGTCCCGCTCCCCTGCTCATTTCCCCATAGCACTGCAAATTTTTCCTTTTCAAGTATTTATCCAATTCCATTATGAAAGTTACTATTCAATCAGCTTCCACCGCCCTTTCAGGCAGTGCATTTCAGATCGTAAAAGCTCTTATAATCATAACATATTGTAAGACCATTCACATCTGACACCAAATATGGTTGCAACAAAGTCCTTTTATTGTATTTGACCAAGTCCAAACACACAGAATGTTTTTGAGCAGTAGACCTACCTAGAAATAAACACAATTACCCTGTTTCTCCCTGGGTAGAAACGTAATCTTCGTCGATCTTTTCGATCCCAACTCTCTCTACAAATTGTTAAGGAAAGCTCAAGATCCTTTATAGGTCTGCAGTCACGCACACTGTCCTTGCTGATTCATTATGGCGTGACAAGTGTAACTGTGAACAAGACCCCCAGAAATGAGAGAGTTTCTTCAAAACACCAGATGCCAACCGGTTTACCATCCTGGCCCATTGTATCACTTCCTATCTCAAGACTGTCTTGGTCTCGTTTCACAATGTGGGCACAAAAATAAGTCAACAGGCACAGGACACACAACCTGCTATCCACATCCTGCACCTCAGCCGAAGCTAAACGGTACAGTCAGCTAAATCGTACCCTGACAAATTAAATGCTAAAGCATCCTGGGAATGAACAACTTTAACCATTTCATTATTTCTAGCTGCAGTACAAATCCACAAGCCATTTATAAGTAAAAAGGAAGCAAAAACCTCAATCATATGAGATTAAACCAAAACCTAATCTTACATGTATACATGTACACACGACGAGGGTATCTTACAACATCATCTCTCTGGCTGCTGAACGCGTGCAGTGTTGGCGTGAGGGGGAGGTAAAGAACTGATGCTAAGAAGGTTAAACACAAAACCCAATGCAAATTGCTCAGACGGAATGGCTGATATTCACAGCGTGCTACGCACACGGGGAACAGAAATGCCTTCAAACAGCTACATAGAATCATAGAGATTTTGCAGCATAGAAGGAGGCCGTTCAGCCCATCATGCTTGTGTCAGCTCTCCGGAAAGAGCTACCCACCCCAATCCAAATAACCCAGCCCCTTTCCCCATACCTGTTTTAATATTCCATTTTTCATATATTTATCTACTTTCCTTCTCGAAACTATTACGGATTCTGCTTGCCTAGCATTCCTCCGTGTAAGGAACATTTCTCCACCCCGAGCCCCTTAGTTCTTTCGACGCCGATCTTAAATTTTTGCTCTCTAGTTGCCAATTCACCGAACAGTGGAAATAGTCTTTCCCGATTTACCGCATCGCACACAAAGCTAATAGCTTCACTGCAATGTTTTCCACAGGAATCACAGATTACAGCCTCTCAGCAAGACCGGTTCATTAAAGTGTAAATTGGAACGAGACAATTTCAGGCAGCACCTGTGAATGAACTGACAGCGTCTGACAGCCTAACACTAACCGCCCGAAGCTCTTTAATATTCTGATCCCAATATAGATTTATGCCTCGACTGTGTTAATCCTCAGAGAACTGACGCTCTATTTTTTGTGGATTTGTGCATTATGCTGGTAGGGTTGAGATGAGGAGGGAGGGGGTGGGAGGAGGCTCATGTGGAGCATAAACACCGGCATAGACCTCAAATGGCCTGGTTCAGTGCTATAAATTCTATGTAATGCTGTGTAATCCTTAAAGGGGAAAGGGGCTTGGAAGAGGGAAGGAGAGGAGTGAAGATCCAATCCATTCCAACAACAATCTGAAGAACGGCGTGCATTTATAGCGTGCCTTACCAGTCCCTCGTAAATTTTGCAAAGTGTTTGAGGTGCAGCGGATGACTTTGAAGTGCAGCGACTGTTTGTTATGTCGGCAAATGAGGCAGCAAATTTGCGCACAGCAGGATCCCACCAGCACCGTGTTGTGCACAGCAGGATCCCACCAGCAGCAGCGGAGACCGGGTGACCTGTAATTTTTATTTCTTTTCCGGTCTCGTCGATTTGCGGGAGGAACGTTGGCCAGGACACTCGCTGCTCATCTTCAGATACTGCCACAGGGTCTTCAACGCCCACCTGAACCGGGCATTAATGGCACCTCCAACGGTGCAGCACTCCCTCGGTACAGTCATTGCTCCGTTATAAGCCGGCACGGGTACCAAATGGGAAACCATTTTATTTTTGTTACGGGCAAACGCTGCGCGTGTTTTATCGTAACTCTGTCTCCTCTTGCATTTCAGGGAGGATTGATCGCAATCTACATAATATATGAAACACCAGACGACGTTGCTGGGGTGATTTTTATAGCACCCTTGGTGGTAATGAATCCTGAGGCAGCAACACCTATGAAGGTAAAAGCACAGCAGACCCTTCAAACGCCCTGAACTGTTCATTAAAAGAATTCTCCTACCCCCCCCCCCACCCCCCGGCAGAGTTTTCACCAATTACAATTCCCCGCTGCCGAAGGCCCCCAATTATTGGTGGGATTCGGTTCCACCGGCACCCAAAAGCAACCCGGGACAAGCGAGTGCTCTTCACGTGGCAGCCAGGCGTCGAGGGGCAGATTCCCCTTCTCTGCGCCGGGGTGGGGGGGCAGAACTTCCCACAAGACCCCACTGCAGCCCGAGCTGAATCTGGTTGGTCAGTTTGAGATGTTGTTTGTGATGCAGGTCAGGCTGCCGGCGGGGTCCCTACTACCAAGACAGAGCACACGCCGCTGTCAGAGCGCGCAAAACCCGACGGTGCACGAGAGTGTGGCTCACGGATTAAAACGCCGCAGGAACCCACTTTATTTTTTTCTAAGGCCCAGCCCGTGACCGAGTCCTTAAAAAAACAAACAAGAGCAAGGCTTTGGTGCCTCCCCTAGGCCCTCTCGCTCCATTCAAAGGCCACCACTGCTCCACGGACAACTGCCACCTTTCCCCAGGCTCTCCCGGGGATTGGCAGTAAGGTGGGCGGACGGCGGGGAAATCCGTCGGGAACCCAGGTCCCGCCTCCCTCCCTCCCCCGCTGTCGGCGAGTGGGTGCGGAGAGCGGGGAGGGGGGAAATCTAGCACGGGGCTCGGCCTTGCCACTTTGCCCCTCGTCCACCAGCATCCCACCTGGCTTTGGGAGGAAACCCCAGGCCTGAGTATCAGCGAGCTATTCTACTGCAGGATCAGAGAAAACTAACAGTGGTTGGTTTGCTGTGGACAATGTACAACATGCATCTGTTTTTCTGAATGCTCATTTCCTTAATAATTTTATAAAAATGGGAAGAGGAAGAGGCCCCTTCCTTTCTGATAGATTAACCCCACGTACCACTTTCTCGGCACATCCCTTAATCCTAGGAACGCATCAAACTACCTCTTGAACCCAATTACACTGTTTCAATGTAAGAAGAAAAACGAGTATTTATCTAAAGCCTTGTGTCTCGCAAAAGCATAGCACAGCAGCTCACGTACAATCAATTACATTGAGCTGCGGTGACTGTTACCATGTAGACACAAGCAGCAGTCATTTAAAAAAAATATATGAATTTCAGGGATGTGGGCGTCGCTGGCAAGGCCGGCATTTATTGCCCATCCCTAGTTGCCCTGAGAAGGTGGTGGTGGTGGTGGGCCTTCTTCTTGAACCATTGCAGTCCGTGTGGTGTAGCGGGTTTGATACAACCGAGGGTCTCGCAAGGCCACTTCAGGAGGGCAGTTAAGAGTCAACCATGTCGGTGTGGGGTCTGGAGTCACATGTAGCCCAGACCGGGTAAGGACGACAGGTTCCCTTCCCTAAAGGACACCACTGAACCAGTTGGGTTTTTACGACAATCCGACAGCTTCATGGTCACTCTTATTGAGACCAGACTTTTATTTCCAGGTTTTTATAAACCGAATTGAAATTTTCAAATTGCCATGGTGGGATTTGAATTCAGGATTATTAGTCCTGGCCTCTGGATTACTAGTCCAGTCATTTGAACAGGTTCTCACAAACACCAATGAAATGAATGACCAGTTAACGTGTTTTTTGGTGGGGGGCGGGGGGAGCATGTGGGTTAATCGTTGGCCAGAACACCGGCCGAACTCCCCTACTCTACTTTGAATAGCGCCGAGAGATCCTAAACATCCACCTGAACAGGTAGACGGGGTCTCGGTGTCATGCCTCATCCACTCGCTCAGTACTGCACGAGGTGTGTCAGCCGAGATCATGTGCCAGAGTTCTAAAGTGAGGCTTGAATCTACAAGCTTTGTGTGCTGTCAGTGTTGCCTTGGCCACTAACTGAGCCTAGCTGACACATTGGTCTACCCTGCCACCCTATTCCACAAATCTTGTCCCTTTGGATGGAGACGTTCTGCCAGACTTCCTATCACACTCCTAACTTTCTCATTTTAAGTACGTGCCCCCACCGGCACTTGAATCGATTTGCCCGTGTCGACTTTGTCGGTTGTCCTTGTAACCGCGAACTCACCTCTTTTCTAAAGAAAAACAAGCCCACCTTTGTGAACTTGTTTTCGAAGAAAAGTCACTGATAATAAAAGGCCGCTCAGGTCTTTGAACTCATCCCTCCCACAGTGCTGTTAGGGAGGGAGTTCAGGGGTCAAAGTCCTGGAACTCCCTCCCTAACAGCACTGTGGGAGAACCTTCACCACACGGACTGCAGCAGTTCAAGAAGGCAGCTCACCACCACCTTCTCGAGGGCAATTAGGGATGGGCAATAAATGCCGGCTTTGCCAGCGACGCCCACATCCCAGGAACGAATAAAAAAAATATCGTAACTTCCAATCGTATTTTGATATAATCCATGAAATCTAACTCATTTCTTGCTCCATGAATTTGCTCTCCCGAGTCACAGCTGGACCTCGTGGCAAGTTCGTATCAGGAATTTAACTGTGGAAGTCAAGGGGCTCGCCCAGGATTTTTCATCCCAATGAATGGAGAGTCCTGTGAGGGTCAGTGACCTTCACGCCTGAGTTCCTGATACGCGCTCTGAACCAGGGCCGCACATTTGTGGGAACATAGGAACAGGAGTAGACCGTTCAGCTCCTCGAGCCTGTTCCGCTCTTCAGTGAGATCAAGGCTGATCTGTGACCTAACTCCATATACCCGCCTTTGCCCCACATCCCTAAATACCTTTGGTTAACAAAAATCTATCAATCTCAGATTTAAAATTAACAATTGATCTAGCATCAACTGCTGGTTGCGGAAGAGAGCTCAAAACTTGTGTGTAGAAGTGTTTCCTAATTTCACTCCTGAAAGGTCTGGCTCTAATTTTTAGACGATGCCCCCTAGTCCTAGACTCCCCAACCAGCGGAAATAGTTTCTCTCTCTCTACCCTATCTGTTCCCCTTAATATCTTGAAAACTTCAATCAAATCACCCCTTAACCTTCTTAATTCGAGGGAATACAACCCTAGTTTGTGTAATCTCTCATCGTAATTTAACCCTTGGAGTCCGGGTATCATTCTGGTAAACCTACGCTGCACTCCCTCCAAGGCCAGTATATCCTTCCTAAGGTGAGGTGCCCAGAACTGCTCACAGTGCTCCAGGTGTGCCCGTTAACGTTCATCTTGATTGCTCAAGGGCAATAGCGTCCTTCCAGTGATTTGGTGAAGCGTGGATCCAAACAAGGACATAGACTTACCCGGACTTGCTTTGCTTTCTCCACTCCAGGTGTTCTTTGCCAGAGTGCTGTATCGCCTTCTGCCAAATATTTCATTGGGACGCATGGATCCACATTTCCTATCAAGAGAAGATAACGAGGTGGGTTTGCGGTAACCTTTTTGTTCTCCAATTTGAATAAAGGATTTAATGGAGTCTAGGCGAAGACTTGGTTGAGTTCATGAACTCTTCACCAACACATCATGAACTGGCAGCAGGCACTTTGACGGGCTCCCTCACTTAATCCACTACATTGAGTCTATTAAGCAGAGGTGAATTTTCTTTCAACTAAGTTACATCCAGAGCAAATACAGGAACAGCCATTCAGCCCATCAAGCCTGCGCCACCATCTTGTTGCCATGGCAGCTCTTAATCTGTTTAATTCCAGTTCCCTGCCTCCTCTCCACACCCCCGAGTCGCCTTTCTCCCACAGCAAGTATCTCTCTCCCTTTTAAACATCTCAGTTGATTCTGTATCTCTGGCCTTCTGGGATAGTATGCTTGACATTTTCAGAACCTTTTGTGTGAAGATTTTCCTGCATTCACTTTTAATTTGCGTATCTTAAATTCCAATTCTACATTCACGGGCACTTATTCTAGATTTTCTATCAAAGAGTTATTGCTATTTAACCTGATAATCCACTTCATTCATTTAAGCACCTCAGTCAGTTACCCTTTAATCTCGAAGGTATATAACCCAAATTTACCCGGTCTCTGATCATAGTTCTTTCATCCCAGGTAGTATCCTCATGAAGCCTGCGTGGGCTTTCTCCAAGGCCAGTACATCCTTCCTCAGGGGCAGAAGATGGTGTAGGCCGTGAATTTGGTGCATTGACCTCGCTGCCCAAATTCCAACTGGCTCTCCTGCCATGGAAATGTCTACATCAGGAGTGCTAAATGATCCTGATATTCAAAATGAGCTCTGCTTCATGCTCTGTATAAATGCAGTGGCACTTTCCTGCCTTTATATTCAACACCTCTTGTAAACCTCAGCACCTCATGAGTCCTTTTTGATTGCCTTTTGCACCTAAGAGTTCGCTTTTGATGACATCGGTACCTGGACATGATTTGTAGTCATTGGTGTAGCACTTTAAAAACGGTCCTGAAACATGGCTGACATTCAAATACAACAACTTTATTGTTGGAGGTTTGGGATAAGATTTTGCAACTCTACTGACCTTGTGACTGTTCAAGCTGACACCCATCTGCAGTGTTACCTGATTGGAATAATTTCAGGCCACTTCGCGTGTGCGCTTGCAAGCTTCTTGCCTCAAATGAAATCTATAGCAACGGGATGGGAACCATTTGTGTCCGCTCATGCTGGTGGTCATAATCGGAGGAGCAGCAGCTACGTGGCTCAGCACAGATCTTCCTCGAAAGAAGAGGAGGAGGAGGACGAGGAAGAAGAAGAGGAGGAGGACAAGGAAGAAGAGGAAGAAGAAGAGGAGGAGGAGAAGAAGGAGCCCTGTTGTGACCAATGCAGCATCCCTCCAGTTCACTGCTGCCCGTCAAGCAAGGGATGCACTCTGCCCAGCCACATTCGCATAAGATTACTCTTCAACCATAGGTGGCTACCATATGGCTCTCTAATTGTAGGCGACCTTCCTCCAACGTCATACATCATCTCTGCTATAACCGGTTCTTTTCTATCACTTTCACCATCAGCATTACAAATGCAAGTCGCCCTGAGCCCTCAATGCACATTTGCCATTTCCCAGAACTCATAGGCCACACATTCAACTGTTTGCCATCATTTTTCTTTACGACAGTGACAAAAGGATCACAAAGCAAGTACAAGCAGAAAAATAATGACAAAACACCATGTGAGTCCCCTTGTGACTATATGTGCTTTATCTTTCTCTTACGCGTGCTTCTACGTGGTGCTACCCCTGTAGCTTCAGCAGATGTAGAGGCACCTTGCTGACTAGGATGCTGCACCTGCTTAGACGCCTGGGAGGGCTCTGCAACAGTCTTCTCTTCCTGCGGCTGTGCATGGGGTTAAAGGCCATCTCAGTTGGCTCTGCAAAGTGGGTCTCTGACCGAGGGCTCCGCAGTGGCATGGTCGTGTGAGCACTTGGAGAGGAGCTCACACTTCCTTGTAGCCTACCACCAACATCCCTCTCATGGGTCAGCCATACCTCAGTGCTGGCAAGTAGCTGGAGAGCACCTTGCTGCACATCAGGGGGGCCGTGAGGACCCGTATCTGCACTGGCAGTCCTCCTCAAGAGGACGTCCATGAAGCTCTGTTCTCTCTGCTCAATAGCTGCCCATCTCTCCTCCAGAGATGACAATCTATTTTGAACACTCACCATGTTTTCCTGACTCTAGCGACTTATTTCCTCCAAAGGAGGACACAAATAACCTCCCAGAGATGTCGGGGAACATAGGGTCTAATGAGAGGGAGGAACTGAATGAAATCAGTATTTGTAGGGAAATGGTGTTAGGGAAATTGATGGGATTGAAGGCCGATAAATCCCCAGGGCCTGATAATCTACACCTAGGGTACTTAAGGAAGTGGCCCTAGAAATAGTAGATGCATTGCTGGTCATCTTCCAAAATTCTATAGACTCTGGAACAGTTCCCATGGATTGGAGGGTAGCTAATGTAACCCCACTATTTAAAAAAGGTGGGAGAGAGAAAACAGGGAATTATAGAAGGTAAGCCTGACATCGGTAGTGGGCAAAATGCTCGAGTCCATTATAAAAGATGTAATAGCAGAGCACTTGGAAAACAGTGACAGGATCGGACAAAGTCAACATGGATTTACAAAAGGTAAATCATGCTTGACTGATCTACTGGAATTTTTTGAAGATGTAACTGGTAGAATAGATAAGGGAAAACCAGTGGATGTGGTGTATTTGGACTTTCGGAAGGCTTTCGATAAGGTCCCGCATAAGAGATTAGCGTGCAAAGTTAAAGCACATGGGATTGGGGGTAAGGTTTTGACTTGGATAGAGAACTGGTTGGCAGACAGGAAGCAAAGAGTTGGAATAAACGGGTCTTTTTCCGAGTGGCAGGCAGTGACTAGTGGGGTACCACAGGGATCGGTGCTAGGACCCCAGTTATTCACAATATATATTAATGATCTAGACGAGGGAACTAGATGTAATATCTCCAAGTTTGCAGACGACACAAAGCTGGGTGGGCGTGTGTGCTGTGAGGAGGATGCAGAGAAACTCCAGTATGATTTGGACAGGTTGGGTGATTGGGCAGATGCATGGCAGATGCAGTATAATGTGGATAAATGCGAGGTTATCCACTTTGGTGGCAAAAACAGGAAGACAGATTATTATCTGAACGGCAATAGATTGGGAAAAGGGGAAGTGCAACGAGACCTGGGTGTCCTTGTGCACCAGTCACTGAAGGTAAGCATGCAGGTGCAGCAGGCGGTTAAGAAGGCAAATGGTATGTTGGCCTTCATAGCGAGAGGATTCAAGTACAGGAGCAAGGATGTCTTGCTGCAGTTGTACAGGGCCTTGGTGAGACCACACCTTGAGTATTGTGTGCAGTTTTGGTCGCCTTATCTGAGGAAGGATGTTCTTGCCATGGAGGGAGTGCAGCGAAGATTCACCAGACTGATACCTGGGGTGGCAGGAATGACGTATGAAGAGAGATTGGGTCGATTGGGCTTATATTCGCTAGAGTTTCGAAGAATGATAGGGGATCTCATTGAAACTTATAAAATTCTAACAGGACTAGACAGACTAGATGCAGGAAGGATGATCCCGATGGCAGGGGAGTCCAGAACCAGGGATCACAGTCTAAGGATAAGGGGTAAGCCGTTTAGGACTGAGATGAGGAGGAATTTCTTCACCCAGAGAGTGGTGAACCTGTGGAATTCTCTACCACAGAAGGCAGTTGAGGCCAATTCATTAAATATATTCAAGAAGGAGTTAGATATATTTCTTAAGGCTAAAGGGATCAAGGGATATGGGGAGAAAGCAGGTACAGGGTACTGAGTTTGGATGATCAGCCATGATCTCATTAAATGGCGGAACAGGCTCGAGGGGCCGAATGGCCTACTCCTGCTCCTATCTTCTATGTTTCTATGTTGCCATCCTATCCATGGCGGTTGCCATCCTATCCATGGAGGTTGCCATCCTATCCATGGTGGTGCGTTCATGCGCCATTGCCTCCACCACGGCAGTGCTGATGTTAGAGATGGACTCCTCCATTCTCTCCACACTCGCACTTACCCTGGAGGTAAACCCTTCCAGAGACTCCTGCACTTGTTCCTGTATTTCCCGAACTGCTCTTTTTCTGGATGGCCCCAGAGGCACAGCGTCTGCATGCAGTTCAGCAGAGCTAGGAGATTCCTGCGACCTCCGATGAGGACTCTCCACTGCTGTCGCTGTCTCCACCATCTGCTGATGCTCACTTGTGAGCTGTGATAGACCAGGTGGCAATACTACTCTAAGTCGCGAGGGCCCTGCCGAGGTGTGCGTTTCTGCGCTGGTGCTGGGTGCGCTGAGTCCTGGTGACGCTGCTCCCTCAGAGGCTTCAGGTTCTACTGAGGAGTCGTCTGGCTGTTCATCCTGGACAGTGGAGAGAGGGGCGCTCGATGGTCCTGTGGGAGAGTAAAGGCATGAGTTAGACATCTGATATTGATGTAGCAGACGCATCCTTTTGTGCAGATGATACAAAGCGAATCTCTATGAACATCATAAGACAGTGCGGTCAATCACTAAATGTCAATGAGAGGGCTGAAACTCTATTCTGTCACCAGCTTCATCTAGTGCGCCTGTCTCTCCATCGCCCACTTCCAGATCCTTCTCCAGTTTGTGCTTTCTCCCTCTTATTGTGGGCTATCTTTTCCTGCAAGGAGGGACACAAGCGGAGTTTCAACCACAGTGATGGAGTGAGTGTGAAGAATCCAAAACATAGAAGGTTAGAGGGAGATGAGGATGGAGTGAGGTGCCAAGAGGAAGCTAGCTCCCTGTGCGTTGTTAGTTGTTGTCAATGCATAACAGTGAGAGCGAGTCTAAGGGGTGCATAGGCAGGATGGTGAAGTGATTCAGTACAGAGACAGAGATGGATAGGTAAGGGTGCAAGGGAAGTAAGGGTAAGGTGGTATGTGGAGGAGCAGGCTTACAAAGCAGAGTGCTGGTGATGAGAAGAGAAGGGAAGCAGATTGAAGTTAAGTGTGATGGGATACTCACTTTTGATGATCGCAGAAGATCATTAAACCGTTTCCTACACTGGATCCATGTGCGTGAACACATGACCTTGCGCTGACCTCCTCAGCAATGCGCAGCCAGACTGCCTTGGTCTGCTGAGGAAGCTTCCTCCGGCCATCCGGAGGGAAGAGAATCTCCCTGCGCCCTCTGACAGCATCAACAAGAGCTTGGAGGGACTCCTCATTGAAGCGTGGAGCTGCCTTGCCTCTGGAAGCACTCATTGTAGTTCTGACAAATGCACACACCATCAGAATCCAGAATACAAAGGCTGAGGCTGAATGGGACCATTAAAAGCATCTGCAATAATGACGTCATCAGAGGCAGCTAACAGATCCGATCGCAGTCATTGAACCGGCCAGCGCGCCCCAATGAACTTAACAAGGTGATTTTAATTAAAATGGGAAATCCACAGCTGATCCCGCCGAAAGTGGCTCCGGAACCCGCCCACCACGCAATCCAACTCCAAGCCACCTCGTTAAATAAAATCGCGGCCATAGTTTTGTGAGGAAACGACCCCAAATTCTTCCTCCAAACGTCTCCCCACCACCCAGAAATGTAAAAAAATTGGTCTTCTCCTCACTTTTTCTTCTGGGTTCACACCAACTGCAACCAAAGGCTCGGGTTGCTGGCGAGCCTGGCTAATGCTTTTAGGTAAGCCCACTGGCACCTGTCCTCCACCATGATATAAAATCAGAGACTGCCCAGTAAGATAGATACAGGATGAGGAACGATGGGCCCAGGACCACCTGCAGGACACCATCACCGTACCACCAGTGTTGAGAAGATTAGGAGAGAAGATGAGGTGAAGCAGTGAATATGTGACACCAAGCTTGAGCTTTACAAGTCCATGGTTGCCCAAAGTTTCCTTCCTGCCATCTGGAGTATTAATGAAGATCCTGTCGTTAACAGCAACTGAGCTTGTTAAGAGGGGACTTGCCATTAAATTCCACAGCCTAGTATTTCCCAGAGAATGCGGGTAGACAGGGTCTGCTCCGAGCTCGAGTTACAGCAACAAAAGGAACAGGGTGGTGTAGAAAGTCAACCTCTAGACTCGATGCTCTTCTTGCTGGCTTCCATACTGCCCTCCCTGAACCTCAGCTTATTCAAAAGTCTGCTGTCCATATCTTTAGACGACATTATAAGAACATAAGAAGTAGGGGCAGGAGTAGGAGCAGGAGTCGGCCATACGACCCTTCGGGCCTGCTCCGCCATTCAATAGGATCATGACTGATCCGAACCTAGACTCACGTCCACTTCCCTGCCCGCTCCCCATAATCCTTAATTCCCTTATCAGCTAGGAAACTGTCTATTATGTATCTACATGTATCTATACCCCTCGTTCCATTTGCTCCGCTACCCCATTTAGACTCCTATTATCCCAGCAGCATGTGGCCTCCTTATTCTTCCTACCAAAATGCACATCCTTGCATTTATCTATATTTGAAATTCATTTGCCAATTAAATGCCCATCCTGCCAGCTTATGTCGTCCTGTATTTTGTCGCATTCTTCCTCTGTGTCAACTACACCTCCACAATTTGGAGTCGTCTGCGAATTTAGAAATTCTACTTCCGATTCCCGAGTCCAAATCGTGAATGTAAATTGTGAACAGCAGTGGTCCCAGCACCGATCCCTGTGGAAGATCACGTCCCACCTTTGGCCAGTCTGAGTAGCTGCCCTTAACCCTTCCTCTCTGTTCCAATGTGCCTCTGTTGAAGCCCCCAACATGTGATGTAACGTGTTTTGGTTCCTGCAGGTGCAGAACTACATCGATGACCCTCTCAACTACCATGGACCCGTGAGGGTGAAATTCGCTGCTGCCGTGTTAAACGCGGTGGCCAACCTCGAGAAAGTGCTACCCACCATCATGACGCCGATGCTGATCTTACACGGTGATGCAGATAAAATGTGCGACATCACGGGCTCCTACATCATACACGAGCACACGGGCAGCTTGGACAAGACATTGAAGGTGACGCATTTTTCCCTAGGTGTCCAGGTTAGACTGGGATCTTCTTTACAGTCCAGTCCCCCACCGCCATCGCCATTAACCCATTATACGCGATGGCCGGCATGATGCGTGCCCAGTCCGCGGATGGTGTTAGTGACCCAGTGCTGGCCAGCCTCGGAGGTCCGCTGCTGATAGCCGACACCAGACAACCGGTCAGCGCGACCCCGCCTTCTCTCCTTCACTCACCTGCAGCGTCCCCACGCCCCCCACCGGCACTCTTCACTTATACGGTGGATGTAGAATCCATCCCATTGGATTCTTTACTCGTCCAGTTCATCCCTCGTCGAAGTTTGAACATAAAAGCAGCTTAGAAGAGCGCGACAAGAATTTCTCCCCGAGGTAATGCACATGCCTGATTTGTCCTTCAGTTTTTGGTGCTTAGTTCAGCTTCTCCCAATGGACTGTATAAAAGCCAATGCATATTGCGCAAGGTCCCACTTCACCCATCTTAAAAAGCCAATACATATCGCACCAAGTCCCGCTCACCCATCACCCCCTGTGCTCACTGACTGACGTCGGCTCCTGGTCCAGCAACGCCCCAGTGTTAAAATTATCATCCTTGTTTTCAAATCCCTCCATGGCCTCACCACCTCCCTTTATCTGTAACCTTCTCTAGTCTTACAATCCTTCGCGATCTCTGCGCTCCTCCAATTCTGGCCTCTTGCGCATCCCCAATTTCCTTCGCCCCACCATTGGCGGCCGTGCCTTCAGCTGCCTGGGCCCCAAGCTCTGGAATTTCCTTCCTAAGCCTCTCCACCTCTCTCTCCTCCTATAAGTTGCTTCTTAAAACCTCCCTCTTGGACCAAGCTTTTGGTCACCTGTCCTAATATCTCCTTACGTGGCTCGCTGTCAAATTTTGTCCAATAACGCTCCTGTGAAAAAAAAGACTTGAATCGCCCTGGGACCTTTTAGCTGAAAGGCGCTATATAAATGCAAGCTGCTGGTGGTGTTAATTTTGTTAAACATGAATATATTATTAAAAACATGCAACAGCTTTTCATGTGTACTTTACTCATACAATATCGCAGGTGAGTAGGCACAGCGGTTTCTGCCCGAAATAAACTGAGCTCTTCAGACACTATAACCGGCAGCTTTGAAGCTGCTGTTAATGCAAATGGCTAATGGTTATCGTGCTTTGGCCAATATAAGCGACTGCCCGTTTACACCGTGGACGTTTTAAGTGGTAGGGTCTGTAATTGCACACATCTCCATTTTAAGTAGACTACCTCTTATTGCTCCCCCAGTGCTTCAGCGGGAGAGGTCAGTGTGGTTCTGAGCCATTCAGTTTAGGGGACTGCGTTCAGTTGTGGGCCCCGCACCTCAGGAAGGATATATTGGCCTTGGAGGGCGGGGGGGGGGGGAGGCAGCGCAGATTCACCAGAATGACACCGGGAGCTAAAAGGGTTAAATTATGAGGACAGGTTGCGTAGACTAGGCTTGTACTCCCTCGAGTATAGAAGATTAAGGGGTGTTCTAATTGAGGTGTTTAAAATGAATAAAGGATTTGATAGGGTCGATAGCGAGAAATTATTTCCTCTGGTGGGAGAGTGCAGAACAGTGGATGGGGGTTGGGGGGGTTCATAACCTTATAATTAGAGCCAGGCCATTCAGGGGTGATGGCAGGGAGCATTGCTTCACATAAAGAACAGTGGAAATCTGGAGATCGCTCCCCAAAAAACTGTTGAGACTGGGGGTCAATTGAAAATTTCAAAACTGAGATGGATAGATCTTTGTTAGGCGAGGGTATTAAGGGATGTAGAACCAAGGTGGGTAGGTGGAGTTAAGATACAGATCAGCTATGAACTAATTGAATGGCCAAACAGGCTCGAGGGGCTGAATGGCCTCCTCCTCTTCCTATCGGGCACTCTACCCCACCAAGATTCAGTGCCTTCAGCAAAGGAGGGAGAAAAGTGGGTTGCGTTGTGGGGGGAGGTGGGTGTTGGGTGGAAATAATAATCCACCTCTCCACCCTATGGAGCTCCTGATCTCGGTCCAATCGCTGTGTGGGGGGAGTAGTGAGCGGAGAATTACCACCCCCAACTCCTGGCGGCCGATCCAGGGTATTGACGACGGAGGTCTCAATTCCTGGGAGAGCAACGGAGGAAAACATAGGGAGGAACAATTACAACATTCCCTGAAAAAATAGGGGTAATCCATCTCTCTGTCTGCCCTGTGCTCCAGCCTGAGTGATAAAAATCCCCAGCCCGCAACAACACGTAGCAAATACACCTTAATTAGTAAATAGTCATTAACTTGGCCCACCAGAGGCCATATCTCTGCCCGATCTGACACCAAAATATCAGTTCCTGTTGTGATGAGTATCATTAAGATATTAAATATCCCTACAGAATTCCTACTGCATGAATCCTTTTCTTCCCCATTCACGAGTTTTTTTTTGTTGTAAGAACATAAGAAATAGGAGCAGGAGTAGGCCAATCGGCCCCTCGAGCCTGCTCCGCCATTCAATAAGATCATGGCTGATCTGATCCTAACCGCCAATCTACTATCTATCACAGAACCATCTCCTGCATCTAACAGAATTGCACACACGAAATAGGAGCAGAATCAGGCTACATGGTCCCTGGGCCCGCTCCACTACCCACAGGGCCATGACCGATCCGAACCTAGACTCATGTCCAAATTCCTGCCCGCTCCCCGTAACCCTTAATGCCCTTTACTTCTAGGAAACTGTCTATTTCTGTTTTAAATTTAATTAATGTTGTAGCTTCTACAGCTTTTTGTGGCAGCATATTCCATGGACCTACCACCCTCTGAGTGAAGTAGTTCCTCCTCATCTCAGTTTTGAAAGAGCAGCCCCTTATTCTAAGACTATGTCCCCTAGTTCTAGTCTCACCCGTCATCGGGAACATCCTCCCCGCATCCACCCGATCCAACCCCTTCACAATCTTATATGTTTCAATAAGATCGCCTCTCATTCTTCTGAACTCCAATGAGTAGAGTCCCAATCTACCCAACCTCTCCTCATATGACCACCCCCTCATCCCCGGGATTAACCGAGTGAACCTTTTTTGCACTGCCTCGAGATATATGTTTAACATATTAACTGACAGAAATCAATCCATCCAAGCCCCACTCCAGGGACTTGAGCACATCACCCAGGCTGACTCTCCAGTGCAGTGCTGAGGGAGTGCTGCATTGTCGGAGGTGCCGTCTTTCAGATGAAACGTTAAACAGAGTCTGTCCTCTCAGGTGGATCCTATGGCACCATTTTGAAGAAAAGCAGGGGAGTTCTCCCTGGTGTCCTGGCCCAATATTTATCTCTCAACCAACACCTAGAACAAATGATTTGGTCAATATCGCATTGCTGTTTGTGGGAGCTTGCTGTGCACAAATTGGCTGCCGCGTTTCCTAAATTACAACACTGACTGTACTTCAAATAAAGTACTTCATTGTCTGTTAAGCGCTTTGGGATGCCCTGAGGTTGTGAAAGGTGCTGTAGAAATGTAAGTCTTTCTTTATTTCGCCTTTCACCACAAAAGGGATTAATTATACGTGGAGCACCAGTGAGATGTTTCTGAGGCGTGATAATGCGCGGTATCAATTGCAGTCTTTCAGTGTTGCTATTTAATCAGTTGTCTCTCCCTTCTGTATTTCTTACAGGTCTTCGAGAATTGCTTCCACCAGCTCCACAAGGAGTCGCCAACAGTTATTAAAGAAATGTTCGCATTGATTGAAAAGTGGCTGAATGAGAGGCTACCACACATTAAGCCAACTTTGAAAGCTAAAGATGTTGCGAAGAAACCCAGTTAATTTATATTGGGGTTCAATGAGTTGTGGGGAGGAGGAGGAGGAGGAGGAGGAGGAGGAGGAGTAAAACCAATTTCAAACCATCTAATTAACAAAATAAAAGCTTTTTTTTAAAAAAAAGAGCCATTGAAAGCTGTGAATAGATTTATTTCTTTCCTTGTGCAGCCATTGTTTCTGTGTGTGGAGAAACACTTTTCCCGATCTCAGTCGGCGTTTCTCTGTCCCAATCTGCCGCTTGCTAACCCAAACCACCTCTTCTTACCCCAATCCAAGGGACAGCGCCATAGACACAGGCTCCCACAGGATTACAATTACATGTTACAGTGGATGGATTCAGAGTCCAACTCCGCCTTCAGTGTGCCAGAGCAGCCTTCGGTCGCCTGAGGAAGAGAGTGTTTGAAGAGCAGGACCTCAAACCCGGCACTAAGCTCATGGTCTACAGAGCAACAGTGATACCCGCCCTGCTGTATGCCTCAGAGACATGGACCATGTACAGCAGGCACCTCAAAGCACTGGAGAGGTACCACCAACACTGCCTCCGCAAGATCCTGCAAATACATTGGCAGGATAGGCGCACCAACGTCAGTGTTCTCGTTCAGGCCAACATCCCCAGCATCGAAGCTTTGACCACGCTCAATCAGCTCCGATGGACGGGTCACATCGTCCGCATGCCCGATACGAGACTCCCAAAACAAGCGCTCTACTCGGAGCTCCGACACGGCAAGAGAGCCCCAGGTGGGCAGAGGAAACGCTTCAAGGACACCCTCAAAGCCTCCTTGAAAAAGTGCAACATCCCCACTGACACCTGGGAATCCCTGGCCTAAGACCGCACAAAGTGGAGGAGAAGCATCCGGGAAGGCGCCGAACACCTCGAGTCTCTTCGCCGGGAGCAGCGGAAGGAGCGCATGTCAACCCAAGCACCCCACCCACCGTCTGCCCAACCTGTGACAGAGACTGTAGGTCCCACATTGGACTCATCAGTCACCTGAGAACTCATCTTTAATGTGGAAACAAGTCATTCTCGGCTCCAAGGGACTGCCTAAGAAGAGAAGAAGAAGGGAGTACGATAAAGGGTAAGAGTAGGTTCAAAGCCAAGCGACGGTCACTTCTTAGACCCACTCCAGAGACAAAAATCTAGGCTGACACTCCAGTGCAGAACTGAAGGAATAAGGCCCCATCTGCTCTCTCAGGTGGACGTAAAAGATCCCATGGCACTATTTCGAAGAAGAGCAGGGGAGTTCTCCCCAGTGTCCTGGCCAATATTTATCCCTCAATCAACATCACTAAAACAGATTATCTGGTCATTATCACATTGCTGTTTGTGGGAGCTTGCTGTGCGCAATTGGCCGCAATTTTTCCTACATTACAACAGTGACTACACTTCAAAAAGTACTTCATTGGCTGTAAAGTGCTTTGGGACAGCCTGAGGTCGTGAAAAGCGTCATATAAATGCAAGTCTTTCTTTTTCACTACCCACACGTGGTAGCCTTTTGTCAGCCAAGCTGCTATCGGAGTACATCAGTGCATTGGTATGTGGGACTGCTGAGCTCCCCCGCACTCTGCTAAGACTATCAAGGGAAGTGGCCTCAGTACCAAACGTCACTGAGGAGTTGAGCAGCCAGTGGATCTGCTGGAGGTGAGCGATTGTGATGATAATGAAGAGGAAGAACAAGGGAAAAAGGAGCCGCCCTCCTCTCTCCCTGCTGAATTTTTGGATCAGGTTTATGCTTTTAAAAAACAATTTGCCACACTTTTACATCTGTTCCTCTTGATGGTTCAGCAGCTCTCATTCAGAGGGCCTAAGTTTCAATCCGGGCCTTGATTAAGATTTGAAGGCTGCTGCTCTCGGCACAAGCTCAGTTAGAATAGAATCACATAGCATAGGAGGAGGCCATCCAGCCCAATAGCTCTTTGAAAGAGCTACCAATTAGTCCTATTCCCTGGCCCTTTCCTTTACTAGCATTTATTCAATTCTCTTTTGAAAGTTACTATTGAATCTGCTTCCACCGCCCTGTTAAACAGTCAACCTCCCTTCTCCTCTGGTTCACAACAACACGCTTTGAGTAAACACGAGACATCGTAGTGGAGTATACGGAACAGACTTTATTGATACACAGCAAAGGTGATCGGTTTTTAACTGTACACAGAGAGTGACTTTTTCGGTTTCTGTATCTTTCGGGTACACGCTGAAAAATTGTTGAAAACCATGATCCTTTTTACACCACATTTTGACGACATCAAAGGAAAATGTCATAGATTAGACTGTGTGACGTATCTATTTTCCAAACCCTTTGAAACATACTGGACTAGAAATTCATCTACTTACCGCCACTCCGTAGCGCTATGAAATGGCGAAAAATGGGACCCGCCACTAGCTGCTGAAAGAGCCGCCGCCGCCATTTTCTTCTCTCCCTTTGCGCTGCCGGTAACTGGCAGCGCCCAGGAAAAAGTAATGGCGGCGTGGTGACGTCAATTGGCGTGTAACGATGACTTAACATCACCACTCCGAACTGCGACCCAAGCGCTGAATTCAGCTCTGGGTCCTAAACATGGCAGGTAAACCTGGCGTGCAAGCAGGCTGACAGTGGCGATGTCAGCACCTCTTAAAGGGACACACACATCTTTCAGATAAGTTTGGATTTAAGCTTTTGGACTGTTTTTTTTGTTGATTTTATTGAAGTAGTGGCTTGCTGCATTAGATGTTAAAAGTTTTTTAAGTGTGTAGGGAGTGCTGCTGGACGCTTGCAAGGCCTCGGATGGTAAAGGAAGGCCTCTGAGAAGACAGAAAATGCTGCAAATACTCAGCAGGTCATGCAATATCCGTGGAGAGCGAAACAGAGTTCACGCCTCAGTCTCACGTCTGCCTGGCCTGCTGAGTATTTCCAGCATTTTATGCTGTAATTTCAGATTTACAGCATACGCTTGCAGAGGGAAGAGGATGACACAGAAGGGGAGGAAGCAGAAGAGGAGGAAGCAGAAGGAAGGATATAACCCAGACAGCCCCTTTCTGGCCAGGATATCCGTGATGGAATCATCCTCCTGTGGTCCCAGTGACCACAACCCCAATTCCCGTTTCCACATTTGTCCCACACCTTCCCTTCCCTCTGTTACTGACCATCACAGCGTCCTCTTGGCCAAAATGCTGAAATAAAAGCCACCACAAAGCAAACCTTCCAATCCAACTTTATACATCTATCCATCCAATATGACATCAAGAAATCAACTCATCACCCTTATACATTCTCTTAGTGACTGTCTTGTGTGTGCCTTTGCCTACCCTACTGATGTCACGCAGTGCTACCCCAGTGGCTGCAGCATTGCTGGTGGAAGGCTGCTGACTTTCAGTGGGGGACACTGCAAATGGCCTTGCTGGTCAACCTTGAGGAGCTGGTTGCTGGGAGTGTCAAATCAAGTGATGGTGTTTCTTCTTCTTCTTCTTCTTCACTCTCCCTCTTCTTGGTCACCCACTGGCTGGGTAGGCTGCATTTCCTGGGTGTGTGAAATGAGGAAGGCACAAGGGTGGCGTTGTGGTGATGGGAGGGCGGGAAAGCAAGAGGTGCATGCCAGAAGGAGGGTAACATATGAGGATACCAGCATCTTTTATCCTTTCAGTCCCGCTGCTGGCCAAGGGCTCAGCCATGCCCCTGCCAGGAATGGCCAGCACCGTCTCCTCCAAGGGAGTGAGGTGAGGCTAGGAATGGGAGATGTGCCTCGTGATTGGTGCAGATTGTTAGTAGGTGAGTGATTGGGGGAGGGGGTCGTGCATTGAGCAGTGTGTGAGGCTAGTGGTGCAGTTGGTAGGAGACGGCTTTTGAAGATGCATTCACTGACCTTGACCACTGATCTGAGGTCATGAAGCTTCTTTTGGGCACTGGAGCCAGGTGGTGGGGGCGACACTGCTGGCAGTGATGGCCTCGGTGATGTAGTCCCACATTGTTCTTTCTAGAGGCCCTCCAGGCCCCTGTGGGTAGAGGACCTGTCTTGCAGTGTTGACCCCCTGCACAAAGCTGGAGTGCTGGGTGCCCCTTCCCTGGCTTGCTGAGCCATTTATGTTAGTGCTGAGGCAGTTTTCCCATTTTTTGAGGTTTGGAAGGGAATTCAGCTTTAAGAGCTGAATAATCACATTTGGGACTTCTTAATGTAAATTTTTTTTGAAAGGGCTGAAAACTGCATGTTTTTTCCCTGCATTTTAATTTGTATTAGTTCTGAGTGCATTGCCCCTTTAATTCAGTGTCAGCTGTGGCTCAGTGGGTAGCACCCTCGCCTCTGAGTCAGAAGGTTGTGGGTTCGAAGTCCCACTCCAGGGACTTGAGCACAAAATCCAGGCTGACACTCCAGCGCAGTGCTGAGGGGGTGCTGCACTGTCGGAGGTGCCGTCCTTCAGGTGAGATGTTAAACTGAAGCCCCGTCTGCCCTCTCAGGTGGATGTAAAAGATTGATTTCGAAGAAGAGCAGGCTAGTTCTACCCGATGTCCTGGCCAACATTTATCCCTCAACCAACATCACTAAATCAGATTATTTGGTCATTATCACATTGCTGTTTGTGGAAGCTTGCTGTGCGTAACTTGGCTGCCGTGATTCTCTACGTGACTGCACTTCATTGGCTGTAAAGCGCTTTGGGACGTCCTGAGATCATGAAAGGTGCTATATAAATGCAAGTCTTTCTTTCAAAAGAGAATTGGATATAATACTTGAAGGAGAAAACATTTCAGGGATTATGGGGAAAGAGCCAGGGAGTGGGACTGACTGGATTGCTCTTCGAACGAGCCGTCCCAGACTCGATGGGCCGAATGGCCTCCTCCTGCGCTGTTCCATTCTATGATCTAAGTTTGATGCTTGGCACATGCCCAGGGTGGACGAGCTGATTGAACATCTGGGACATGCCAACTTCTTGTCCACCCTGGACCTAACGAGAGGTTATTGGTAGTTACCGTTAATGGATTCTGCCAACGGGCTACACCGGGAGGTCTATACCAGGACCAAGTGATGCCATTTGGGGTGCACGGGTCTCCTTCCCCCCCCTTTCAGTGGCTAATAGATCGGATGTTGAGGTCTCATGCTCAGCACGCCGCTGCATACCTAGGTAATATCGTAATCTACAGCAGCGACTCGAAGTCCCATCGAAAAAAATAATTAGAAGTGGCGCTTAAGAAAGGCAGGTTTGATGGCCAAACCAGGGAAATGTCATTCAGGTTTGTCGGAGGTGCATCACTTTAAGTATGTAGTCGGGGGTGGTGTAGTTAAGCCCCAACTTGACAAAGTAGAGGCTATTGGGAAATGGCCCAGATCCGTGACAAAAAAAACCAAGTAAGAACTTTTCCGGGCCTCGTCAGATATTAGCGACAATTTATCCCAGACTTTGCGACCAGAGCGGTCCCATTTATAGATCGAATCAAATCATAAGATCACCTCTCATTCTTCTAAACTCCAATGAGTATAGGCCCAACCTTTCTTCATAAAACAACCCCTTCATCCCAGGAATCAACCTAGTGAACCTTCTCTGAACTGCCTCCAACGCAAGTCTCTCCCTCTTTAAATCAGGAGGCCAAAACTGTACGCAGTACTCCAGGTGTGGTCTCACCAGTGCCCTGTACAGTTGTAGCAAGACTTCCCTGCTTTTATATTCCATTCCCTTTGCAATAAGGACCAACACTCCATTTGCCTTCCTATTTACTTGCTGTACCTACATGCTAACTTTTTGTGTTTCATGTACAAGGACCCCCGGATCCCTCTATACCAGCACTTTGTAGTCTCTCTTCATTTAAATAATAATATACTTTTTTATTCTTCCTACCAAAGTGGATAACCTCACATTTTCCCACATTATACTCCATCTGCCAAATGTTTGCCCACTCACTTAACCTCTTTATATCCCTTTGCAGACCCGGGATGGGTACCTGCCCCCAGATTCTGCCATTTTCCCGGCAGTCCCGCCTCCTTACCCGCCTCCCCCGGGCTGGCAAAATCACCCCCTTTGTGTCCTCCTCACAACTTGCTTTCCCACCTATCTTTATATCATCAGCAAATTTGGCTACAGAACACTCAGTCCCTTCATCCAAGTCATTAATATAGATTGTAAATAGTTGAGGCCCCAGCACTGATCCCTGTGGCACCCCACTAGTTACAATGAAAAAGACTCATTTATCCTGACTCTCTGTTTTCTGTTAGTTAGCCAATCCTCTATCCATTCTAATATATTACCCCCAACCCCGTGAGCTCTTATCTTGTGCAGGAACCTTTTATGTGGCACCTTATCGAATGTCTTCTGGAAATCCAAATACACTACATCTACTGGTTCCCCTTTATCCACCCTGCTCGTTACATCCTCAAAGAACTCTTCTTCTTCTTAGGCAGTCCCTCGGAACCGAGGATGACTTGCTTCTGTGAAGGAATAAGCAATATACCTATTCAGAAAAATACACCATCCTATAAAAGAATTTTGACTTTATTAAAACATGACAAACTGGGCTTGAAGGTCTGGAAGCCTCAACAATGGAAAAGCTGTAAACAGCATACAGGCTTTTGAGATAAGATAAGTTGTTGACACTGAAACAATAGCCTTATTGAAACAGGAGGTTGGAGGTTCCTAAAGTCTGTAGCTTTGGAAAGAACATAATGGTATACCCTGTTAAAGTGTCTTAAACCAACACTTCGGAAACAATCACATAAAATTAAAGAAACAAATGCCTTCGTAAAAATGACATCAAATGAAACACGGAGACACGATTATGTGTTGCAACCAACGGAGGTAGCTAAGAAGACAATGGTGCACCCGGTTGAGGTGTTTTAAATGCAAAAGACACAAACAGAAGACTTTGATAAGAATGACATCAAATAGATGCATCTGCACCACATCGCTTTTATGATAAGCTTCGAACACCTAAAGGAGAGACATGAGTCTGCTTGCTACCAGCTGAACTGACTGTAAGAATAGAAGGGGTCAGCAGAAAAATGACTAGAGATAAGTAACTTACATCAGCAGAAAACTTCAAAGGAAATACCACTGAGAAAGGGTATAAAAATTGAACTTTCAAATGAGATGATAGATTCGCTGAAAGGGGCAAAGCGATTCTCGGCTTCAGAGGCAGGCTCTGTAAGTCTACAACTCTTTGAGTCTCGGGTATCAAACGTATTTGATTTTGGTGGATATCCTGGAATAAGACTAAGAAATGTAAAAACTAGCGAAGTTAAGATTTGAGAATAAGGATCTCTGATAATAGAATTGTAAGATTTTTGTATTTCAAATTGTTAAAGTTGCGATTGAAACACCAACTGTAATTACATGTCGGTTCTTTAATAAATCTGTATATTTTTAGAATTGTCTCACATAGTACTTCTGTATCAAACTCGTGAACTCAATCTCTGTACTCTCTTTGGTGAGGAGTTGCAGAATTCTGAGGGAGTTTTCCGGACCCTCATAATATCCGGAACGTTACAGTCTAGCTAAACTTATTAAAAGTGCTATCTGGAGGACGGTAACATTGTCAGGCTGTTCCTTTCCTTTAGGGAGAGATGGGCAACACGGTGGCATAGTGGTTAGCACTGGTGCCTCACAGCGCCAGGGACCTGGGTTCGAATCTGGCCTCGGGTGACTGTCTGTGTGGAGTTTGCACATTCTCCCTGTGTCTGCGTGGGTTTCCTCCGGGTGCTCCGGTTTCCTCCCACAGTCCAAAAATGTGCGGGTTAGGTTGATTTGGCTATGATAAATTGACCCTTAGTGTTAGGGGGGATTAAATATGTGGGGTTACAGGGATAGGATGGGATATGTTAGGGGGAATTAAATACGTGGGGTTATGGGGATAGGGTGGGATATGTGTCGGTGCAGGCTCGATGGGGATTCTGTGTGAGAAAGCAGGGACAGGGTACTGGATTTGGATGATCAGCCATGATCGTATTGAATGGTGGAGCAGGCTCGACGGGCCGAATGGCCTACTCCTGCTTCTATGTTTTAGACCCAATTAAGCGTCTTTAGGATTCGGCTACCTCTAACTTTAGTTGAAAGTGAACGTCTGGGGAATACGCCTGATCCGGGGTAACCCTAAGGGGCTAGGACTAGTAATAATCCCGTCACTTCCACATTAAAAATGAGTTCTCAGGTGACTGATGAGTCCAATACGGGACCTACAGTCTCTGTCACAGGTGGGGCAGACGGTGGTTGAAGGGGCGGGTGGGTGGGGTGCTTGGGTTGACGTGCGCTCCTTCCGCTGCTTGTGCTTGGCTTCCGCTTGCTCCCGGTGAAGAGACTCGAGGTGTTTGGCGCCTTCCCGGATGCTTCTCCTCCACTTTGTGCGGTCTTGGACCAGAGATTCCCAGGTGTCGGTGGGGATGTTGCACTTTTTCAAGGAGGCTTTGAGGGTGTCCTTGAAGCGTTTCCTCTGCCTACCTGGGGCTCTCTTGCCATGTCAGAGCTCCGAGTAGAGCGCTTGTTTTGGGAGTCTCGTATTGGGCATGCGGACAATGTGACCCGTCCATCGGAGCTGATCAAACGTGTTCAAAGCTTCGATGCTGAGGATGTTGGCCTGAGTGAGAACACTGACATTGGTGCGCCTATCCTGCCAATGGATTTGCAGGATCTTGTGGAGGCAGCGTTGGTGGTACCTCTCCAGTGCTTTGAGGTGCCTGCTGTACATGGTCCATGTCTCTGAGGCATACAGCAGGGCAGGTATCACTGCTGCTCTGTAGACCATGAGCTTAGTGCCGGGTCTGAGGTCCTGGTCTTCAAACACTCTCTTCCTCAGGCGACCGAAGGCTGCACTGAAGGCGGTGTTGGACTTCGTCATCGACGTCTGCCCTTGTTTACAGTAGGCTCCCGAGGTATGGAAAGTGGTCCACGTTGTCCAAGGCCTCGTCATGGATTTTGATAATCGGGGGGCAGTACTGTGTGGCGGGGGCAGGTTGGTAGAGGACCTTTGTCTTACGGATGTTTAGTGTAAGGCCCATGCTCTTGTACGCTTCGGTGAATGTGTTGACGATGGTTTGGAGTTCGACCTCCGAGTGTGCGCAGACGCAAGCGTCGTCTGCATACTGTAATTCGACGACACAGGATGGGACGACCTTGGATCTGGACTGGAGGCGACGGAGGTTGAACAGTTTCCCGTTTGTTCTGTAAATGAGCTCCACTCCAGCGGGGAGCTTACTGAGCTTACTTGCTAGTAAATTTGTCAAACACTATTTCCCTTTCATAAAACCATGTTGACTCTGCTTTGTGTACATAAACCCCACCGATCTCTCTGTTCCTGCACCTCATTTAAAATTGTACCTCTAGTTTATATTGCCTCTCCTCATCCTTCCTCCCAAAATGAATCTTCACACTAGTTTGCTGTGGCCTCCTAGCACCGTACAAGAGCCTTTACACATTTAGTCACCGGTAATTTCACTTTATGTGGGAGTAACTTTAAGGGACTGACTAATGCTGATGCCATTTAAATATAGAAAGGTTTAATCGAGCTTGAGTGCTGCAAAAATTGAACTCCCCCTTCCAACTAAAGCTGATTTTGGGCTGACCAGGCTCCATATGCAACAGGATACCTAGAACCGTTTAACCTCAAATTGAGATGGTCCAGTTTAAGGGCAGTCACGAGTGGAGAATGGTTCCATGCACAGTTAGGTTCTTCAAAAGCATCAAGCTATGGCTACCAGTGAAATGAAAGAAAGAACGAACTGGATATCAAACTTACAACAGCCAGAGGCCAGCAGACGTCCCGCAAGGTCTGGGTTCTGCAGCAACAAGTCTTCAGGCGAGCACCTGAAATTTGCTTCTTTGCCCAACAACACACTGATGACTAACTGCATTTAGTCTCACAGCAACGCCTCACTGCAAACAATAGAAACGCAGGGAGGTGTCTGTACTTACAACAGGCAATCCCAAACATTCACAATACAGGGCTCAATTCCCATCTCGTTTTATTAACCTCTCTGTACTAAAGTGCAGAAGCATTATAATTGTGGCACTATCTTTCCAAGCACCATTTCATACTCACTGTTCAGTTAATTACATAGAAACATAGAAGATAGGAGCAGGAGTAGGCCATTCGGCCCCTCGAGCCTGCTCCGCCATTCGATGAGATCATGGCTGATCATCCAAATTCAGTACCCTGTCCCTGCCTTCTCCCCATATCCCTTGATACCTTTATCTTTAAAAAATATATCTAACTTATTCTTGAATATATTTAATGACTTAATTCACATTAAAAATCTACACTTCCAGTCCACCGCTGACTTGGGCACTCAGCTGCCAAGACTGACCCAGAACAAGATGGCAGCTGTCCCTGTACAGAGGGAATTTTACGCTGGTATTGGGAGTGGGGACACATCAGACAAAGGAAGAAATGCATTGATTTTGTGAAACACTGGGGGGCATTAAGAACCACACGGACTGCAGCGGTTCAAGAAGGCGGCTCACCACCACTTTCTCAAGGGCAATTAGGGATGGGCAATAAATGCCGGCCTTGCCAGTGACGCCCACATCCCAGGAACAAATAATTTTAAAAAGGTGCTATATAAATGCAAATTGTTGCAATAAAACATCTAATTTTACAGCAACACAGGAATAGATTATCCATCTGGCCAGCCCCAGCGTTTAGAAACTCAAGACAAAAGGTGTACTGGCAAAATAGTCGAGAACCTCATCAGCATCTCTTGATGAACACCAAGATGCCAAGTCAATGCAAACTGATAACCGGTGCTGGTCAGATGCCCACACATCGCTGCGCAGCAACTCCTGCAGAAAGTGCAAGCGAGATCCACGCAGGTGGGATTCCCACACCAAATGCTGACATTCACCATCTAGGTTCGTGCATGAAGAATGGCAATTTGGCACCTTTAGAACTGGACCCAGTAAGTCAGCATATTCAGGAGGAGGAGGAGGATTCTGCAGTGTTTAGAAGGCACAGGTGTGTTTTTTTGCAGTGACACCATGATCGTACCTGGCTTTTGGTGATCATGTGGGAGGGGCACTCACAGCTGCTCCCAACTACTGATCAAAACATATATTGGGTCCAATAAACTTTAAAAGCATTTACTTCAGATTTTCACTGAAACTTTTCACAGTGCAATTCATTATCTTAAAAGAAAGAGCGAGCTTGCATTTCATGACCTCAGGATGTCCCAAAGCGCTTCACAAGCAATAAAACACCCCCGAAGTGTTTGGTGGTGTTCTGATCTTCAAATAGTGCCGTGGAATCTTTTACATCCACTCAACCGCAGGCGGGTCCTCGGTTTAACGTCTCATCTGAAATATGGCACCTCCGACAGTGCAGCACTCCCTCAGTACTGCACTGAAATGTCAGCCCTGGATTACATACTCAAGTCTCTGGAGTGGGGCTTGAACCCACAACCTGTGGACTCAGAGATGGAGTGTGCTACCATAGAGCCAAGGTTGACAGAATTTTAGAGAGCTGAATCTTTTGTAGGGTTAATTGCGTAGGACAAATGTGGGTATCTTATGTCATCATGTTATGTGTGCATGAGATTTTAAAGTTCTCATCCTTGTTTTCAAATCCCTCCTTGGCCTTGCCCCTCCCTACCTCTGTAATCTCCTCCAGCCCTATAATCCCCCTAGATCTCTGCACGCCACCTATTCTGGCCTTTTGAACATCCCTGATTTTAATCGCTCCACCATTGGCGGCCGTGCCTTCAGCTGCCTAGGTCCTCAGCTCTGGAATTCCCTCTCTAAACCTCTCCACTTCTCTTTCCTCCTTTAAGATGCTCCTACCTCTTCGACCAAGCTTCTGGTCTTCTGCCTTAACACCTCCTTATATGGCTTGGTGTAAAATTTTGTTTTTTTCTGGTAACACTCCTGTGAAGCGCCTTGGGATGTTTTATTACATTAACTTGTTGTTCTATGCTGTTGATACAGCTACCATTTGTTGTGCATGCCTTTGAGGTCTCAGTGCACATTAGTTCTCTCTAACAGTGCAGTCTTACCTCTTCCAAGTATATCCATAACACAAGCCGTATTCACGCCAGATTACTCCCCCCAGTCTCCTTGACTGGTTTACTATATCTTCTCATGGACGGTTAATGTCTCCGATACTCCAGGCCTGACTGTGCACAGCCATTACAACCAGTGGAAAATCAATCTTTAATATGTGGATATATATTTCATATTAACAAAAGCTTACTGTGGCTATTCTACTTGGTGCACCTATAATGTAGGGCTCGCTCGACCTGGATGATGGGCTAAATCCTCGAGCGTGGCTTGAGCCCACAGCTCCGGATCTCTTGATAAGAGTCCTACCAACTGAGCCAAGCTGACACTTTAAATGTTGAAGAGAGTAGAAATGAAAGCAGAAATTATCTACCTCCTTCACCTACTCACAATTAAAGCCACACTGGTGTAGGGGATTCAGTTCATTGTAAATGTGAAATAAAAGCAGGTTTATTTAGTCAATTTGTGTTTTTTTAGCAGTTGTGGATCAGTGTAGTACAGTCGATAACTTCCCAGTAAATACAATGTCAATATGAGAAATATTTTAAACTGTTGATTAAAATATAGTTCTTATCTAGTCATGAAATAATATTTGCCATTACACTGTAATACCACAAGTAATTTCTCGATAATTTTTGTAATTTTACCTCTTCTCCCCCCCTTCTTTTATTCTTCCTATCTCAATAGTGTCATCCTGGGGCCATTGGGTGTCTGAGATTGGGGCCATTGGGTGTCTGAGATTGGGGCCATTGGGAGGGTGAGATTGGGGCCATTGGGTGAGTTAGATTGGGGCTGTTGAGTGAGTGAGATTGGGGCCATTGGGTGAGTGAGATTGGGGCCATTGGGAGAGTGAGATTGGGGCCATTGGGTGAGTTAGATTGGGGCCATTGGGTGTCTGAGATTGGGGCCATTGGGTGAGTTAGATTGGGGCCGTTGAGTGTGTGAGATTGAGGCCATTGGGTGTCTGAGATTGGGGCCATTGGGAGAGTGAGAATGGGACCATTGAGTGAGTGAGATTGGGGCCATTGGGTGAGTGAGATTGGGGCCATTGGGTGTCTGAGATTGGGGCCATTGGGAGAGTGAGATTGGGACCACTGGGTGAGTGAGATTGGGGCCATTGGGTGAGTGAGATTGGGGCCATTGGGAGAGTGAGATTGGGACCATTGAGTGAGTGAGATTGGGGCCATTGGGCGAGTGAGATTGGGACCATTGAGTGAGTGAGATTGGGGCCATTGGGCGAGTGAGATTGGGGCCATTGGGTGTCTGAGATTGGGGCCATTGAGTGTGTGAGATTGGGACCATTGGGAGAGTGAGATTGGGGCCATTGGGTGACTGAGATTGGGGCCATTGGGGGAATGAGATTGGGGCCATTGGGTGAGTGAGATTAGGGCCATTGGGAGAGTGAGATTGGGGACATTGGGTGTCTGAGATTGGGGCCATGGTTGGGACAGTGTCTGAGATTGGGGCCATTGGGTGAGTGCGATTGGGACCATTGGGTGAGTGAGATTGGGGCCATTGAGTGTGTGAGATTGGGACCATTGGGTGAGTGAGATTGGGACCATTGGGTGAGTGAGATTGGGACCATTGGGTGAGTGAGATTGGGGCCATAGGGTGAGTGAGATTGGGGCCATTGGGGGAGTGAGATTGGGGCCATTGGGCGAGTGAGATTGGGACCATTGAGTGAGTGAGATTGGGGCCATTGGGCGAGTGAGATTGGGGCCATTGGGTGTCTGAGATTGGGGCCATTGAGTGTGTGAGATTGGGACCATTGGGTGAGTGAGATTAGGGCCATTGGGAGAGTGAGATTGGGGACATTGGGTGTCTGAGATTGGGGCCATGGTTGGGACAGTGTCTGAGATTGGGGCCATTGGGTGAGTGCGATTGGGACCATTGGGTGAGTGAGATTGGGGCCATTGAGTGTGTGAGATTGGGACCATTGGGTGAGTGAGATTGGGACCATTGGGTGAGTGAGATTGGGACCATTGGGTGAGTGAGATTGGGGCCATAGGGTGAGTGAGATTGGGGCCATTGGGGGAGTGAGATTGGGGCCATTGGGTGAGTGAGATTGGGGACATTGGGGAGTGAGATTGGGGTCATTGGGTGTCTGAGATGGGGCCATTGGGTGTGTGAGATTGGGGCCATTGTGTGTCTGAGATTGGGACCATTGGGTGTCTGAGATTGGGGCCATTGTCTGTGTGAAATTGGGGCCATTGGGTGTCTGAGATTGGGGCCATTGGGTGTCTGAGATTGGGACCATTTGGTGAGTGAGATTGGGGCCATTGGGTGTGTGAAATTGGGGCCATTGGGTCTCTGAGATTGGGACCATTGGGTGTCTGAGATTGGGGCCATTGTCTGTGTGAAATTGGGGCCATTGGGTGTCTGAGATTGGGGCCATTGGGTGAGTGAGATTGGGGCAATTGGGTGAGTGAGATTGGGACCATTGGGTGAGTGAGATTGGGGCCATTGGGAGAGTGAGATTGGGGACATTGGGTGTCTGAGATTGGGGCCATTGGGTGTCTGAGATTGGGACCATTGGGTGAGTGAGATTGGGGCCATTGGGTGTGTGAAATTGGGGCCATTGGGGAGTGAGATTAGGGCCATTGGGTGTGTGAGATTGGGGCCATTGGGAGAGTGAGATTGGGGCCATTGGGTGAGTGAGATTGGGGCCATTGGGTGTCTGAGATTGGGACCATTGGGTGAGTGAGATTGGGGCCATTGGGTGTGTGAAATTGGGGCCATTGGGTCTCTGAGATTGGGACCATTGGGTGTCTGAGATTGGGGCCATTGTCTGTGTGAAATTGGGGCCATTGGGTGTCTGAGATAGGGGCCATTGGGTGAGTGAGATTGGGGCAATTGGGTGAGTGAGATTGGGACCATTGGGTGAGTGAGATTGGGGCCATTGGGTGAGAGAGATTGGGGCCATTGGGTGTGTGAGATTGGGACCATTGGGTGAGTGAGATTGGGGCCATTGGGTGTGTGAGATTGGGGCCATTGGGGAGTGAGATTGGGGCCATTGGGTGTGTGAGATTGGGGCCATTGGGAGAGTGAGATTGCGCCATTGGGTGTCTGAGATTGTGACCATTGGGAGAGTGCGATTGGGGCCATTGGGAGAGTGAGATTGGGGCCATTGGGTGTCTGAGATTGGGGCCATTGGGAGAGTGAGATTGGGACCATTGGGTGAGTGAGATTGGGGCCATTGGGATAGTGAGATTGGGACCATTGGGAGAGTGAGATTGGGGCCATTGGGTGAGTGAGATTGGGGCCATTGGGAGAGTGAGATTGGGGCCATTGGGTGAGTGAGATTGGGGCCATTGGGAGAGTGAGAATGGGACCACTGGGGGAGTGAGATTGGGACCATTGCGATAGTGAGATTGGGACCATTGGGAGAGTGAGAATGGGACCGTTGGGGGAGTGAGATTGGGGCCATTGGGAGAGTGAGATTTGGACCATTGGGGGAGTGAGATTGGGACCATTGGGTGAGTGAGATTGGGGCCACTGTCTCCCAGTGACTGAATTATTTTGTGGGATTGCAGGGCTTTGGGAGCCTATCCTGAGTTTCTGCCTGTTATGCCATGAAAATACCAACTCAATGGCCTGAGTGTTAGACGTCCCTAGACTTCCCTAGAGAGGCCTTTCATCTCTATGTTGCCAGACACCAATCATCCCTCCCCTCCCAGCCCGTAGCTTGAATACCCAACTATATGACACACTTTAGGTAATAACTGGAGAGACTAGAGAACCTGGGGTTGTTCTACTTAAAGCAGAGAAGGTAAAGGGGAGATTTAACAGAGGTTCAAAATTATCAAGTGTTCCACTGGCAGGTGGGTCAATAACCAGAGGACACAGATACTTTCAGGGTAGAGAAGACCATCCTTCTATATTAAAGTGACGGACGCATCTTATGTGGATCATAGATTGTAAAATGACACAAATCAAATCTTTACTTTTCCTATAAGTTTGATATTCAGTTTTAAAGATATGAAAGTATTTAGGGAATGAGCTGCACCATAAGCAGGGCCACTGATTTTCTCAGTTTTATTCCATAGGATTCCTGGAGTTTTTATTGGTATTTTGGCAATCGCTTTCCATGATTCTGTCTGCACTCCCATGGAAATTGTAAAGCAGTGGCCTTGTCTACATTGTACTTAGCAGAGTGCGGGGGATCTCTGCAGTCCCACATACCAAGGGACTGGTATTGGGGTAATGTACTCCAATAGCAGCTTGGCTGACGACAGTCTACCACGTGCGGGTAGTGGGTCTAAGAAGTGACCGTCACTTGGCATTGAACCTACTCTTGCCCTTTATCGCACTCCCAATCCATCCACTGTAACCTGTAATTGTAATCCTGAGGGAGCCTGTGACTATGGTGCTGTCCCTTGGATCGGGGTAAGAAGAGGTGGCTTGGGTTAGCGAGCAGCAGATTGGCATAGAGAAACGCCGATTGAGATCGGGAAAAGTGTTTCTCCACACACAGAAACAATGGGTGCACAAGGAAGGAAATAAATCTATTCATGGTTTTGAATGGCTCTGTTGTACCTAATCTTGAGTTACATTAATGCACTGATAAAAGTGGCTGAACAGATACTTGTTTTAACATAGTTTCTTTTTTCTAAAAAAAGCTTTTGTTTTGTTAATTAGATGGCTTGAAATTGGTTTTACTCCCCCTCCCCCCCAACACATACATCCCCAATATAAATTAAACTGGTTCCTTCGTAAACGTTCGATTTTCAAATTTGACTCATTGCTCTCTTGGTGGTAACCGGTCGTTGAGCCACTTAATAATCAACTCGTACAATTCCACCACGACTGTAGGCACCTCCTTGTGGAGCTGATGGAAACAATTCCTGAAGACCTGGAAGAAATTCAGAAGGGAGAGACGACTGATTAAATGGCAACACTGAAAGACAACCATTGCTATAGCTCATTATCACGCCTCAGAAACATCTCATTGGTGCTCCAGGTACAATTAATCACTTTTACTGTTATGACGGAGAAAGAAAGACTTGCATTTCTATAGCGCCTTTCACCACCTCAAGACGCCCCAAAGCGCTTTACAGCCAATGAAGTACTTTTTGAAGTGCGGTCACTGCTGTAATGTAGGAAACGCGGCAGCCAATTTGCGCACAGCAAGCTCCCACAAACAGCAATGTGATAATGAGCAGATAGTCTGTTTTTAGTGATGTTGGTTGAGGGATAATTATTGACCAAGGCACCGGGGGGGGGGGGAACTCTGCTACTCTTCTTCGAAATAGTGCCGGGGGATCTTTAACATCCACCTGAGAGGGCAGACGGGGCCTGGGTTTAACGTCTCATCCGAAAGACGGCACCTCCGACAGTGCAGCGCTCCCTCAGTACTGCACTGGAGTCTCAGTCTGGGTGATGTGCTCAGGTCTCTGGAATGGGACTTGGATGGATTCATTTCTGTCAGTTAATATTTTAAATAACAAAAAAAACACGTGAATGGGGAAGGAAATGATTCATGCAGTAGGAATTCTCTCGGAAAATGTAATATCTTATTGGTACTCATCACAACAGGAACTGATACTTTGGTGCCACATCGGGAGGAGATTTGGTCTCTGGAGGGTTAATTTATTGACTATTTACTAATTAAAAAGTATTTGCTACCAAAACTCCATAAACTTGAGGGCATCCTAAACTCTGCCGCCCGTGTTCTAACTCGCACCAAGTCCCGTTCATCCATCTCCCCTGTGCTCGCTGACCTACATTGGCTCCCGGTTAAGCAACGTCTCGATGTTAAAATTCTCATCCTGTTTTCAAATCCCTCCATGGCCTCGCCCCTCCCTATCTCTGTAATCTCTTCCAACTCTACAATCCCCCGAAATCTCTGCGTTCCGCCAATTCTGCCCTCTTGAGCATCCTTGATTTTAATCGCTCCACCATTGGCGGCCGTGCCTTCAGCTGCCTGGGTCCTAAGCTCTGGAATGCCCTCCCTAAACCTCTCCGCCTCGCTACCTCTCTCTCCTCCTTTAAGACACTTCTTAAAACCAACCTCTTTGACCACGCTTTTGGTCACCTGCCCTAATATTTCCTTATGTGCCTCGGTGTCAAATGTTGTTTGATTAACGCTCCTGTGAAGCGCGTTGGGACGTTTTACTTCATTAAAGGTGCTAGAGAAATGCAAGTTGTTGTTGTTGTTGTTGCGGGCTGGGGATTTTTATCCCTCAGGCTGGAGCACAGTGAGAGTGCGCAAGAGGCAGGCTTCTATTTTTTCAGGGAATGTTGTAATTGTTCCTCCCTATGTTTTCCTCCGTTGCTCTCCCAGGAATTGAGACCTCCGTCGTCAATACCCTGGATCGGCCGCCAGGAGTTGGGGGTGGTAATTCTCCGCTCACTACTCCCCCCACACAGCGATTGGACCGAGATCAGGAGCTCCATAGGGTGGAGAGGTGGATTATTATTTCCACCCAACACCCACCTCCCCCCACAACGCAACCCACTTTTCTCCCTCCTCTGCTGAAGGCACTGAATCTTGATGGGGTAGAGTGCCCGATAGGAAGAGGAGGAGGCCATTCAGCCCCTCGAGCCTGTTTGGCCATTCAATTAGATCATAGCTGATCTGTATCTTAACTCCACCTACCCACCTTGGTTCTACATCCCTTAATACCCTCGCCTAAGAAAAATCTATCAATCTCAGTTTTGAAATTTTCAATTGACCCCCAGCCTCAACAGTTTTTAGGGGAACGATCTCCAGATTTTCGCCTATCCTTTGTGTGAAGCAATGCTCCCTGCCATCACCCCTGAACAGCCTAGCTCTAATTTTAAGGTTATGCCCCTTTGTCCTGGACTCCCCAATCAGAGAAAATAGTTTCTCTCTATCTATTCTGAAACGTGTACAAGGGAACTTTCTTGGTCAGTGTGCTACCTGCCCAACGAGGAAGGAAGCAGTGCTGGATCTGGTTCTGGGGAATGATGTGGGGGCAAGTGGAGCAAGTTTCAGTGAGGAAGCATTTGGGAAACAGCGCTCACAATACCATTAGGTTCAGAGTAGCTATGGAAAAGGACAAGGAGCAATCAAATACGAAAATACTCATCTGGAGGAGGACCAATTTCAGAGAGTTGAAAAGGGATCGGGCCCAGGTGGATTGGAATCAAAGATTGGCAGGTAAAACAGCAAATGTGCAATGGGAGGGATCCAAAGAGGAGATGGTTCGGGTACAAAGAAGATACATTCCCACGAGGGGGGGGAAAGAAAGGGCATCCAAAGCTAGAGCTCTCTGGATGACTAAAGATAATAGAGATTAAAATTAAACAGAAAAAGGAGGCTTATGATAAATGTCAGGCTCATAATACAGTAGAGAACCAAGCTGAATACAAAAAGTACAGAGGAGAACTGAGAAAGGAAATTAGAGAGGCAAAGAGAGGGTATGAGGTTAGATTAGCAGGTAACATAAAAGGGAAACTTATAAATAGTAAAAGTAGTCAAAGGAAGGGTGGGGTCGATTAGGGACCAAAAAAGGAAATCTTCATGTGGAGGCAGAGGGCATGGCTGAGGCACTGAATGAGCACTTTGCATCTGTCTTCACTGGAGAAGAGGATGCTGCCAATGTCACAGTAAAGGAGGAGGTAGTAGAGAAATCGGATAGGATAAAAATAGATAAAGAGGAGACACTTAAAAGTTTGGCAGCGCTCAAAGTAGAAAAGTCACCCGGTCCGGATGGGATGCATCCTCGGTTGCTGAGGGTAGTAAGGGTGGAGATAGCAGAGGCTCTGGCCACAATCTTCCAATCCTCCTTGGATTATGGGGGTGGCGCCAGAGGACTGGAGGATTGCAAATGTTACACCCCTGTTCAAAAAAGGGGAGAGGCATTACAGGCCAGTCAGCCTAATGTTGGTGGTGGGGAAATTTTTGGAGTCAATAATCCAAGACAAAATTATTTGTCACTTGGAAAAGTATGGGTTAATAAATGAAAGCCAGCACGGGTTTGTTAAAGGCAAATCGTGTTTGACTGACTTGATTGAGTTCTTTGATAAAGTAACGGAGAGGGTTGATGAGGGTAGTGCGGTTGATGTTGTGTACATGGACTTTCAAAAGACGTTTGATAAAGTGCCACACAATAGCCATATTACCAAAATTAAAGCCAATGGGATTAAAAGGGCAGTGGCAGCATGGATACAAAATTGGCTAAGGCACAGAAAGCAGAGAGTAATAGTGAACGGTTGTTTTTCAGACTAGAGTGAAGTATACAGGGGCCATTACTGGGACCTTTGCTCTTTTTGATATATATATATATATTAATGACTTGGACTTGGGTATACAGGGCATAATTTCAAAGTTTGCTGATTAAACGAAACTCAGAAATGTAGTAGACAGTAAGGAGGATAATAGACTTCAGGAAGACATAGACAGACTGGTGAAACGGGCAAACACGCGGCAGATGCAATTTAACACAGAGAAGTGTGAAGTGATACATTTTGGTAGGAAGAATGAGGAGAGGCAATATAAACTAAAGGGTACAATTTTAAAGGGGTTGCAGGAACAGAGAGGCCTGGGGTTGTATGCACACAAATCTTTGAAGGTGGCAGGACAAATTGAGAAGGCTGTTGAAAAAGCAGATGGGATCCTTGGCTTTATACACAGAGGCATAGAGCACAAAAGCAAAAAAGTTATACTAAAACTTTATAAAACCCTGGTTAGGGCCCAGCTAGAGCATTGTGTCCAGTTCTGGTTTCCACACTTTAGGAAGAATGTCAAAGCCTTAGAGAGGGTGCAGAAGAGATTTACTAGAATGGTACCAGGGATCAATGTTCCCTCTACCGCGCACACGTTCCAGAGCTCGCGCGCACTTCAAATTAAATGCCGCGCAGAGAACTGGACTGCCGGACAGCAGGGGGGGCCCAGCACACAATGGCCCAGAATGCAGACAGAGTCGTTGGCGAGTCTATCGACCTCAGAGCCGATCCCAATTGGAAAGTAACATAAGAGTTGGGGCAGCGGCCACATGATGAGGGAGTGGGTGAGGGGTTGGTTGCGTCGGCCTCTGGGAAGTTCCAGGTGCTGCAGGCAGAAGCTGGAGAGAAGCCACGCTCGGCCGGTTGCCATGGTGATGAGGGCAGCGTCTCCCTCCTTCTCCCTTGGCGCCACGGTTCCAGGGGCCTGTGTTACACAATCTCCGCGGTCCCCGCGGGGCAAATCGGAGCGCGGCCTTTCCTGAACGAGGCCTTTCCTGAACGGGGCCTTTCCTGAACGAGGCCTTTCCTGAGTGGGGCCTTTCCTGAGCAAGTCCTTTCCTGAGCGAGTCCTTTCCTGAGCGAGGCCTTTCCTGAGCGAGTCCTTTCCTGAGCGGGGCCTTTCCTGAACGGGGCCATTCCGGAGCGAGGCCTTTCCTGAACGAGGCCTTTCCTGAGCGAGGCCTTTCCTGAACGGGGCCATTCCGGAGCGAGGCCTTTCCTGAACGAGGCCTTTCCTGAGCGAGGCCTTTCCTGAGTGGGGCCTTTCCTGAGCGAGGCCTTTCCTGAATGGGGCCTTTCTTGAGCGAGGCCTTTCCTGAGCGAGTCCTTTCCTGAACGAGGCCTTTCCTGAACGAGGCCTTTCCTGAGCGAGGCCTTTCCTGAGCGAGTCCTTTCCTGAGCGAGTCCTTTCCTGAGCAAGGCCTTTCCTGAACGAGGCCTTTCCTGAGTGAGTCCTTTCCTGAACAGGGCCTTTCCTGAACGGGGCCTTTCCTGAACGAGGCCTTTCCTGAACAGGGCCATTCCTGAGCGAGTCCTTTTCTGGGTGAGGCCTTTCCTGAGCGAGGCCTTTCCTGAGCAAGGCCATTCCGGAGCGAGACCTTTCCTGAGCGGGGCCTTTCCTGAGCGAGGTCTTTCCTGAGCGGGGCCTTTCCTGAGCGAGGCCTTTCCTGAGCGGGGCCTTTCCTGAACGGGGCCTTTCCTGAGCGAGGCCTTTCCTGAACGGGGCCTTTTCTGAACGGGGCCTTTCCTGAACGGGGCCTTTCCTGAACGGGTCCTTTCCTGAGCGAGGCCTTTCCTGAGCGGGACCTTTCCTGAGCGAGGCCTTTCCTGAATGGGGCTTTTCCTGAGCGAGGCCTTTCCTGAGCGAGGCCTTTCCTGAACGGGGCCTTTCCTGAGCGGGGCCTTTCCTGAGCGAGGCCTTTCCTGAGCGAGGCCTTTCCTGAGCGGGGCCTTTCCTGAACGAGGTCTTTCCTGAGTGGGGCCTTTCCTGAGCGAGTCCTTTCCTGAGCGAGGCCTTTCCTGAGCGAGGCCTTTCCTGAGCGGGGCCTTTCCTGAGCGAGTCCTTTCCTGAGCGAGGCCTTTCCTGAGCAAGGCCTTTCCTGAGCGGGGACTTTCCTGAGCGAGTCCTTTCCTGAGCGGGGCCTTTCCTGAGCGAGGCCTTTCCTGAGCGGGGTCTTTCCTGAGCGAGGCCTTTCCTGAGCGAGGCCTTTCCTGAGCGGGGCCTTTCCTGAACGAGGTCTTTCCTGAGCAAGGCAAGCTCAGTGCAGCCAGCCACCGCTATGGGGCTGGACGAAGCTTTAAAAATCGTCGGGAGAGATCGGTGGATAAACCACGTGTACCTCATCTTATTAAACCTGGTACAGGTGAGTGAGCCGCCGAGTTGTACCTGCAACAGGTGAGTAAGAAGGGACTTTGTTGCTGTCAGATGGCAGTGACATGTTTTAGGAGAGGAAATGAGAAACGGGTTTGTGTGAATTTTGAGCTGTATGTGAATCCGCTTTTTAAAATAAAGTAATCCTACTGCAGATGTGTTTGTACGGTCAGGCTTTCAATCATTAGGTGAAGCAAGGAAGCATTTTAGCAGAAGGAAGAAGAGTGATTCACACAAGATTAACTTACTTTTATTTGCTACTTTTTACTAAATCCAATATCGCACCAGGGGTGGATTTATGGTTTTAGTCTCGTTGCTGATGAAAGTTAATAAAAACCTTAATAACAGAACAAGTGGGGAAAACTGGAGCTCACTTTTGAAAATCAGAATTCTGGTGTCAGGTTTATATTTTTAGAAACGTTCAGGCACCTCGCTTTTGACAGGCCGACCCAATTAGCACATCTGTCTGCTGAAGAATTCAAACCGCCCGGGGGGGGGGGGGGCAACACAGGTTGCCTTTGTCAGAAACAAAAAATATGAGATTTTTTTTTTTTAATTCAGAAAATTGTTTGAAGCCGGAAAAAAATACGGGAAAGTGATGTTAATTTTACCGTAAACAAACTTGCAGAACGGGCACGCAAATGACAGATGAATTTCCACATCGGTAAGTGTGAGGTGGCGCATTTTGGCAGGAGGAATAAGGAGGCGACCTGTTCCTTGGAAAATAAAGAGGCTACATAGGGTAGAGGTGCAAAGGGATCTCGAGGTATAGATTCACAAATCACTAAAAGTAGCAACGCGGGTTAAAAAAGCCCCCCATAAAAGTGCAAATAAAGCGCGGGGGCTCATTTCTGGAGGAACAGAACGCAAAAGCAGAGACGTTATGTTAAACTTGTATAGAACCTTGTCTGATTGTCTCATGATTTGAGACGGTGGGGTGGCCATATGGCGTTACTGTATACATGCTTTTTTAAGTGGTTGCTGCTGTTGTTGGTGTAAAAGTTGTTGTTGTTGTAAAATTTGCCCACGGACGAAAGGTTTGCGCTCCAAGGAGCTCATGGCCCGCTCAGTACAAAAAACAAAATGAGAGGGAACACTGCTGGGGATGCGGGACTTCAGTTACGTGGAGGGGGCTAGAGAAGCTGGGGTCGTTCTCCTGAGGGCAGAGACGGTTAAGGGGAGATTTAACGTAGGTTTTCAAAATCATGCAGGGATTCGATAAGAGTAAATACAGAGAAACTGCCTTCACTTGGCAGGAGGGTCGGTAACCAGAGGACGCAGATTTAAGTTAATTGGCACAAGAACCAGAGGTGAGATGAGGAGAATTTTTTTTACACAGCGAGTTCTTGTGATCTGGATCGCTCTGCCTGGAAGCAGATTCAATAATAACTTTTTGAAAGGGAATTGGATAAATAATTGAAGGGGAAAAAATACGCCGGGCTAGTGGGGAAAGGGCAGGAGAGCAATGTTTCCGTGAATTATTTTTTTTGGCGGCGCGGTCCCTTTAAGAGGCTGCTCGGCCCATTCAAAATACCGCCCATGCCCGGTTTTTCGCATTGAAAAGCCGATGAACCGGCTGCATGGAAGGTCCAAGAGAGCTGCGCAGCCGCACAGCTTAAAGGGAACACTGCAGGGGAGTGGGATTATTGGCGAGCTCTACCAAAGAGCCGGCACAGGCACGATGGACCGAATGGCCTCCTTCGGTGCTGCATTATCCCATGATTCTATGATTCGATGACACCCTATCAAATCCTTTAATCATCTTAAACACCTCAATTAGAACACCCCTTAATCTATACTCGAGGGAGTACAAGCCCAGTCTGTGCAACCTGTGATTATAATTTAACCCTTTTAGCTCCCGGTGTCATTCTGGTGAATCTGCGCTGCCTCCCCCCCCCCCCCCCCCCCCGCCCTCCAAGGCCAATATATCCTTCCTGAGGTGCGGGGCCCACAACTGAACGCAGTCCCCTAAACTGAATGGCTCAGAACCACACTGGCCTCTCCCGCTGAAGCACTGGGGGAGCAATAAGAGGTAATCTATTTAAAATGGAGATGTGCGCAATTACAGACCCTACCACTTAAAGCGTCCACGGTGTAAACGGGCAGTCGCTTATATTGGCCAAAGCACGATAACCATTAGCCATTTGCATTAACAGCAGCTTCAAAGCTGCCGGTTATAGTGTCTGAAGAGCTCAGTTTATTTCGGGCAGAAACCGCTGTGCCTACTCACCTGCGACATTGTATGAGTAAAGTACACATGAAAAGCTGTTGCATGTTTTTAATAATATATTCATGTTTAACAAAATTAACACCACCAGCAACTTGCATTTATATAGCGCCCTTCACGTAGTAAAACCTCCCAAGGCGCTTCCCAGGAGCGTTTACCAAACAAAATTTGACACCGAGCCACATAAAGAGATTTTAGGACAGGTGTCCAAAAGCTTGGACACAGGTAGGTTTTACGGAGCGACTTAAAGGAGGGGAGAGAGGTAGAGAAGCAGAGAGGTTTAGGGAGAGAATTCCAGAACTTGGAGCCCAGGCAGCTGAAGGCACGGCTGCCAATAGTGGAGCGAAGGAAATCAGCTACGCGTAAGAGGCAAGAATTGGAGGAGCGCAGAGATCTCGGAGGGTTGTAAAGCTGGAGGAGGTTACAGAGATAGGGAGGAGCGAGGCCATGGAGGGATTAAGAACATAAGAACGTAAGAAATAGGAGCAGGAGTCGGCCATTCGGCCCTTCGAGCCTGCTCCGCCATTCAATGAGATCATGGCTGATCTTCTGCCTCAACTCCATTCACCGGCCCTATCGCCATATCCCTTGATGCCCTTGCTAGTCAGAAATCTATCGACTTCTGTTTTGAATATACTCAACGACTGAGCCTCCACAGCCCTCTGGGGCAGAGAATTCCAAAGATTCACCACTCTCTGTGTGAAGAAATTTCTTCTCATCTCAGTCCTGAATGGCCTACCCTTTATCCTGAGGCTGTGGCCCCTGGTTCTAGACTCCCCAGCCAAGGGAAACATTCTCCCAGCATCCACCCCATCAAGCCCTGTAATAATTTTGTATGCTTCAATGAGATCCCCTCTCATTCTTCTGAATTCAAGAGAATACAGGCCCAGTGACATGAATCTGTCATTCATGAAAGAAAGACTTATGAAATAATACTGAGTGGCCTGCGGGGGGCGCTGTCCAGGGAGAGTATAAATACTTGGGCATGGGCCCAGCTTGCGCAGGACATTCTTTAACAGGAACTAGTGAAGGATACAACTAGACCTCCAAGTTGTAAAACAGTTGATTAAAGCTTTGTTTAACGCTTAGACCAAGTGCCTAGTAGTTTTTTTTACGTCACCCAGTTTACTCAATCTCTTCCCATTTGAAAACAAGGATGATAATTTTAACACTGGGGCGTTGCTGGACCAGGAGTCGACGTCGGTCAGTGAGCACAGGGGGTGATGGGTGAGCGGGACTTGGTGCGATATGTATTGGCTTTTTAAGATGGGTGAAGTGGGACCTTGCGCAATATGCATTGCCTTTTATACAGTTCATTGGGAGAAGCTGAACTAAGCACCAAAAACTGAAGGACAAATCAGGCATGTGCATTACCTCGGGGAGAAATTCTTGTCGCGCTCTTCTAAGCTGCTTTTATGTTCAAACTTCGACGAGGAATGAAGTGGACACAACAAATTTTTACAATCATATTAGGAAAAAGAGGGTAGTCAGGAGCAATGTTGGCCCTTTAAAAACTGAAAATGGTGATATTGTCAATTATAATAAGGAAATGGTGGACATGTTGAATAATTACTTTGCATAAAATATTTACAGTAGAAACATGCCAGAAATCCCAAGGAAACTATTATTGAATCAGGGACAGGGACTCAATAAAATTACGTAAGCAAAATAACAATAATGAAGAAAATAATGGCACTAAAGAGTGACAAATCCCCAGGACCAGATGGTTTCCATCCCAGGGTTTTAAAGGAAGTAGGTGAGCACATTGCAGATGCCCTAACTATAATCTTCCAAAGTTCTCTCGATTCAGGAACTGTTCCTTTAGATTGGAAAATTGCGCATGTCACTCCGTTATTTAAGAATGGCGAGAGAGGGAAAAAAGGGAATTATAGACCAGTTAGCCTAACATCTGTTGTCGGGATTTTACTAGAGTCTATAATTAAGGATAGGGTGACTGAACACCTCGAAAATTTTCAGTTGATCAGAGAGAGCCAGCATGGATTTGTGAAAGGTAGGTCATGCCTGACAAACCTGATCGGATTTTTTGAGGGGTTGACTAAAGTAGTGGACAGGGGAATGTCTATGGATGTTATTTATATGGACTTCCAGAAGGCATTTGATAAAGTCCCACATAAGAGACTGTTAACTAAGGTAGAAGCCCATGGAATTAAAGGCAAATTATTGACCTGGTTCGGAAATTGGCTGAGCGGCAGGAGACAGCGAGATGGGATAATGGGCAGGTACTCTAATTGGCAGGATGTGACTAATGGTGTCCCGCAGGGATCTGTGTTGGGGCCTCAACTATTCACAGTATTTATTAACAGCTTAGATGATGGCATAGAAAGTCTTATATCCAAATTTGCTGATGACACAAAGATAGGTGGCATTGTAGGCAGTGTAGATGAAAGCATAAAATTACAAAGGTATATTGACAGATTAAGTGAATGGGCAAAACTGTGGCAAATGGATTTCAATGTAGGCAAATGTGAGGTCATCCACTTTGGACCTAAAAAGGATAAAACAGGGTACTTTCTAAATGGTGAAAAGCTAAAAACAGTGGATGTCCAAAGAGACTTGGGGTCCAAGTACATAGATCATTAAAATATCATGAACAGGTACAGAAAATAATCAAAAAGGCTAATGGAATGCTGGCCTTTATATCGAGAGGACAAGAATACAAGGGGGTAGAAGTTATGCTGCAGCTGTACAAAGCCCTGGTTAGACCACACCTGGAGCACTGTGAGCAGTTCTGGGCAACACACCTTAGGAAGGATATATTGGCCTCGGAGGGAGTGCAGCGTAGGTTTACCAGAATGATACCCGGACTCCAAGGGTTAAATTACGAGGAGAGATTACACAAATTAGGGTTGTATTCCCTCGAATTTAGAAGGTTAAGGGGTGATCTGATCGAAGTTTTCATGATATTATGGGGAACAGACAGGGTAGATAGAGAGAAACTATTTCTGCTGGTTGGGGAGTCTGGGACTAGGGGGCATAGTCTAAAAATTAGAGCCAGACCTTTCAGGAGTGAAATTAGGAAACACTTCTACACACAAAGGGTGGTAGAAGTTTGGAACTCTCTTCTGCAAATGGCAATTGATGCTAGATCAATTGTTAATGTTAAATCTGAGATTGATAGATTTCTGTTAACCAAAGGTATTAAGGGATATGGGGCAAAGGCGGGTATATGGAGTTAGGTCACAGATCAGCCATGATCTCATTGAATGGCGGATCAGGCTCGAGGGGCTGAATGGCCTCCTCCTGCTCCTATGAACGAGTAAAGAATCCAATGGGATGGATTCTACATCCATCGTATAAGTGAAGAGTGCCGGTGGGGGGTGTGGGGACGCTGCAGGTGAGTGAAGGAGAGAAGGCGGGGTCGCGCTAACCGGCTGTCTGGTGTCGGCTATCAGCAGCGGACCCCGAGGCTGGCCAGCACTGGGTCACTAACACCATCCGTGGACTGAGGACGCATCATGCCGGCCATCGCGTATAATGGGTTAATGGCGATGGCGGTGGGGGACTGGACTGTAAAGAAGATCCCAGTTTAACCTGGACACCTAGGGAAAAATGCGTCACCTTCAATGTCTTGTCCTTGCTGGCCATTTTCTTGTACATGAGGTAGGAACCTCTGATGTCGCACAGTTTATCCGCATCACCGTGTAAAATCAGCATCGGCCAGGTGATGGTGGGGATGATATTCTCGAGCTTGGCCACCGCTTGTAACACCTGAACAGTGAATCTCATCCTAAAAGGTCCATGGTAGTTGAGAGGATCATTTTCAAAGTTCCTCACCTGCAAGAACCAGAACACGTTACATTGCACGTTGGGACTTCAACAAAGGCTCAATGGAAGTCAGCAACTATGTGAAACCGAAGTGAGAGAGGGATTGTTTGCATTTTTTTGATAGAGGCACAAGAATAGAAGACGAGATAAATGAAGATGCACAGGGCAGCCAAGCTTTGGATCTGATTATAACAGAGTTAAAGTAGGAGAGTCATCCTGACCAGCAGGTGCCAAACAAGTGCCAGGCAATGACCATCTCCAACAACAGAGTCTAACCACGCCTCCTTGAGATTCAACAGCATTATTGTCATCAAATTCCCCACCATCAATATCCTGGGGGGGGTCACCATTAAGCAGGTCAGAGGCTGGGTATTCTGCGGCAAGTGTCTCACCTCCTGACTCCTCAAAGCTGTTCCACCACCTACAAGGCACAAGTCAGGAGTGTGATGGAATACTCTCCACTTGTCTGGATGAGTGCAGCTCCAACAACACTCAAGAGGCTTGACATCATCCAGGACAAAGCAGCCCGCTTGAATTGGGGTTGGGGTTGGGAATCTGAGCAGGGAGACAGAGGAAAGGGAAACAAGGATAAAAGCTAAAGACAGGAAGGAGAAAAACAAAAGTAGAAGGCAAAGAACTCAATGGTTTAAATCAAACATGGTCACAGTAAATAATAATTCATATAGGTCTGAGAGCGTTAAAAAAACAAGCCTGAAGGCTTTGTGTCTTAATGCAAGGAGCATTCGGAACAAGGTGGATGAATTAGCTGCGCAAATAGAGGTAAATGAATACGATTTGATTGGGATTACAGAAACATGGCTCCAGGGTGGCCAAGGCTGGGAACTCAACATCCAGGGTTATTCAATATTTAGGAAAGATAGGCAAAAAAGAAAGGGAGGTGGGGTAGCATTGCTGGTTAAAGAGGGGATTAACACAATTGAAAGGAAGGATATTAGCTCTGATGATGCGGAATCTGTATGGGTAGAACTGAGAAATAACAAGGGCAGAAAACGTTAGTGGGAGTGGTATATAGATCTCCAAACAGTAATACGGAGGTTGGGGACGGCATTAAAAGGGAAATTAGAGAAGCATGCAGTAAGGGCACAGCAGTCATCATGGGTGACTTTAATTTACATATAGATTGGGCTAACCAAATTAGTAAAAATACTGTGGAGGAGGAATTCCTAGAATGTTTACGAGATGGTTTTCTGGAACAATATGTCGAGGAACCAACCAGAGATCAGGCCATCTTAGACTGGGTATTATGTAACGAGAAAGGATTAATTAGCAATCTTGTTGTACGAGGCCCCTTGGGTCAGAGTGATCATAATATGATAGAATTCTTCATTAGGATGGAGAGTGAAATAGTTGAATCAGAGACTAGGGTCCTGAATTTAAATAAAGGAAACTACGATGGTATGATGCGTGAATTGGGTAGGATTGATTGGGGAATGTCACTCAAGGGTTTGACGGTGGATAGGCAATGGCAAACATTCAAAGACTGCATGGATGAACTACAGAATTTGTACATCCCAGTGTGGCATAAGAATAAAACAAAAAGGGTGACTCAACCGTGGCTAACAAGGGAAATTAGGGATAGCATAAGATTCAAGGAGAGGGCATATAAATTGGCCAGAAAAAGCGGTTGGGAGCAGTTTAGGATTCAACAAAGGAGGACGAAGGGATTAATTAAGAAGGGGAAAATAGAATATGAAAGTAAGCTTGCTGGGAACATAAAAACTGACTGTAAGAGCTTTTATAGATATGTGAAGAGAAAAAGATTAGTGAAATCAAGTGTAGGTCCCTTGCAGTCAGAAGCGGGGGAAGTAAATAATGGGGAACAAAGAAATGGCAGACCAATTAAATGCATATTTTGGTTCTGTCTTCACAAAGGAGGACACAAATAACCTCCCAGAGATGTTGGAGAACATACGGTCCGATGAAAGGGAGGAACTGAAAGAAATCAGTATTTGCAGGGAAATGGTGTTAGGGAAATTGACGGGATTGAAGGCCGATAAATCCCCAGGGCCTGATAATCTACATCCTAGGGTACTTAAGGAAGTGGCCCTAGAAATAGTAGATGCATTGTTGATCATCTTCCAACATTCAATGGAATCTGGAACTGTACCCATGGATTGGAGGGTAGCTAATGTTACCCCACTATTCAAAAAGGGTGGTAGAGAGAAAGTGGGGAATTACAGACTGGTAAGCCTGACAGTAGTGGGGAAAATGCTAGATTCCATTATAAAGGATGTAATACCTGAGCACTTGAAAAACAGTGACAGGATTGGACAAAGTCAACATGGATTTACAAAAGGTAAATCGTGCTTGACTAATCTACTGGAATTTTTTGAGGATGTAACTGGGAAAATAGATAAGGGAGAACCAGTAGATGTGGTGTATTTGGACTTTCAAAAGGCTTTCGATAAGGTCCCGCATAAGAGATTAGCGGGTAAAGTTAAGGCACATGGGATTGGGGGCAAGGTATTGACTTGGATAGAGAACTGGTTGGCGGACAGAAAGCAGAGAGTAGGAATTAATGGGTCTTTTTCCGAGTGGCAAGCAGTGACTAGTGGGGTACCGCAGGGATCGGTCCTTGGACCCCAGCTATTCACAATATACATTAATGATCTAGATAAGGGAACTAAATGTAATATCTCCAAGTTTGCAGATGACACAAAGCTGGGTGGGAGTGTGTGCTGCGAGGAGGATACCGAGAAACTCCAGGATGATTTGGACAGGTTGGGTGAGTGGGCAGAAGCATGGCAGATGCAATATAACGTGGATAAATGCGAGGTTATCCACTTTGGTGTCAAAAACAGAAAGGCAGACTATTATCTGAATGGCAATAGATTGGGAGAAGGGGAAGTGCAACGAGACCTGTGTGTCCTTGTGCACCAGTCGCTGAAAGTAAGCATGCAGGTGCAGCAGGCGGTGAAGAAGGCAAATGGTATGTTGGCCTTCATAGCAAAAGGGTTTGAGTATAGGAACAGGGATGTCCTGCTGCAGTTGTACAGGGCCTTGGTGAGACCACACCTTGAGTACTGTGTGCAGTTTTGGTCGCCTTATCTGAGGAAGGATGTTCTTGCCATGGAAGGAGTTCAGCGAAGATTCACAAGGCTGATACCTGGGATGGCAAGAATGACATATGAGGAGAGATTGGGTCGATTGGGCTTATACTCACTGGAGTATAGAAGAATGAGAGGGGATCTCATCGAAACATATAAAATTCTGACAGGTCTGGACAAACTAGATGCAGGAAGAATGTTCCCGATGGTCGGAGAGTCCAGAACCAGGGGTCATAATCTAAGGATAACGGGTAAGCCATTTAGGACAGAAATGAGGAAGAATTTCTTCACCCAGAGAGTGGTGAACCTGTGGAATTCTCTACCACAGAAGGTAGTTGAGGCCAAGTCATTAAATATATTCAAGAATGAGTTAGATATATTTCTTAAAGCTAAAGGTATCAAGGGATATGGGGAGAAGGCAGGTACAGGGTACTGAGTTTGGATGATCAGCCATGATCTCATCGAATGGCGGAGCAGGCTAGAGGGGCCGAATGGCCTACTCCTACTCCTATCTTCTATGTTTCTAATTGGCACCCCACCCACCACCTTAAACATTCACTCCCTCCACTACCGGTGCACCGTGTCTGCAGTGCGTACCCTCTCTTAGGCAGCCCCTGGGAACAGAGGATGACTTGCTTCCACATTAAAAATGAGTTCTCAGGTGACTGATGAGTCCAATGCGGGACCTACAGTCTCTGTCACAGGTGGGGCAGACGGTGGTTGAAGGGGCAGGTGGGTGGGGTGCTTGGGTTAACGTGCGCTCCTTGCGCTGTTTGCACTTGACTTCCGCTTGCTCCCGGCGAAGGGACTCGAGGTGTTCAGCGCCTTCCCGGATGCTTCTCCTCCACTTTGTGCGTTCTTGGGCCAGGGATTCCCAGGTGTCAGTGGGGATGTTGCACTTTTTCAAGGAGGCTTTGAGGGTGTCCTTGAAGCATTTCCTCTGCCCACCTGGGGCTCTCTGGCCGTGTCGGAGCTCCGAGTAGAGCGCTTGTTTTGGGAGTCTCGTATCGGGCATGCGGTCGATGTGACCCGTCCATCGGAGCTGATCGAGCGTGGTCAAAGCTTCGATGCTGGGGATGTTGGCCTGAGCGAGAACACTGACGTTGGCGCGCCTATCCTGCCAATGGATTTGCAGGATCTTGCAGAGGTAGTGTTGGTGGTACCTCTCCAGTGCTTTGAGGTGCCTGCTGACAATGGTCCATGTCTCTGAGGCATACAGCAGGGCGGCTATCACTGCTGCTCTGTAGACCATGAGCTTAGTGCCAGGTTTGAGGTCCTGGTCTTCAAACACTCTCTTCCTCAGGTGACCGAAGGCTGCACTGGCACACTGAAGGCGTGTTGGACTTAGTCATCGACGTCTGCCCTTGTTGACAGTAGGCTCCCGAGGTATGGAAAGTAGTCCACGATGTCCAAGGCCTTGTCATGGATTTTGCTAATCGGGGGGCAGTACTGTGTGGCGGGGGCAGGTTGGTAGAGGACCTTTGTCTTACGGATGTTTAGTGTAAGGCCCATGCTCTCGTATGCTTCGGTGAAGGTGTTGACGATGGTTTGGAGTTCGACCTCCGAGTGTGCGCAGATGCAAGGGTCGTCTGCATACTGTAAATCGATGACAGAGGATGGGACGACCTTGGATCTGGACTGGAGGCGACGGAGGTTGAACAGTTTCCTGTTTGTTCTGTAGATTAGCTCCACTCCAGCGGGGAGCTTACTGAGGGTGAGATGGAGCATTGCAGCAAGAAAGTTCGAGAAGAGCGTTGGTGCGATGACACAGCCTTGCTTGACCCCGGTCCGGACGTGAATTGGGTCTGTGGTGGAACCGTTGCTCAGGATCACGGCTTGCATGTCATCGTGAAGCAGGCGGAGGATGGTGACAAACTTTTGAGGGCAGCCGAATTTGAGGAGGACACTCCATAATCCATCACGGTTGACAGTGTCGAAGGCCTTTGTGAGGTCAAAGAAGGCCATGTACAGCGGTTGGTGCTGTTCCCTGCAGTTCTCTTGTAATTAACGCGTGGTGAAGATCATGTCCATTGTGCTCCTTCGTGGGCGGAATCCGCATTGCGACTCTGGGAGGAGCTCTTCGGCCACTGGGAGAAGGCGATTGTGGAGGATTCTTGCGATGACTTTCCTTGTGGCAGACAGCAAGAAAACTCCTCCGTAATTACCGCAATCAGACTTGTCACCTTTCTTGAAGATGGTCACAATTACGGCATCTCTGAGATCCCCTGGCATGCTCTCCTCCTTCCAGACTCGCGACCTAAAGAACAGATGGTGGGTGGAGAAAGCGCAGGAGATCCAGCAGCTAGCCGACAACCACGACGTGCGTGGATTCTTTAGCGCAGTCAAGACCATCTACGGCCCAAGCACCCAAGGCCCTACCCCACTGCGGGCCAAGAACGGAGAGGTACTCATCAAGGACAGGGAGGAAGTCAGTGCCCGTTGGAAGGAGCACTTCGAAAATCTCCTTAACTGAGACTCTGTCTTCAACGCGAGTGTCCTCAGCTCCATCCCGCAGCATGCTACCTGCCAGCACCTCAGCACAACCCCAGCCCGGCATGAGGCTGAAAAGACCATCTGACAACTGAAGAACAACAAGGCCTCAGGAGCAGATGGAATCCCTGCCGAGGCACTAAAGCATGGCAGAGAAGCACTACTGGCGCGAATTCATGAACTAATTTCTCTTATCTGGAAGGAGGAGAGCATACCAGGGGATCTCAGAGACTCCGTAATTGTGTGTGTGTGTGTACCATCTACAAGATGCACTGCAGCAACTTGCCAAGGCTTCTTCGGCAGCACCTCCCAAACCCGCGACCTCTTCCACCTAGAAGGACAAGGGCAGCAGCTGCATGGGAACACCACCACCTCCAAGTTCCCCTCCAAGTCACACACCATCCTGAGTTGGAAATATATCGGCCATTCCTTCATCGTCGGTGGATCAAAATCCTGGATCTCCCTCCCTAACAGCACTGTGGGAGCACCTTCACCACACGGACTGCAGCAGTTCAAGAAGTCGGCTCACCACCACCTTCTCAAGGGGCAATTAGGGATGGGCAATAAATGCCGGCCTTGCCAGCGATGCCCACATCCTGCGAACCAATGAAAAAAAGGATGGATGGGCAGAGCATCAAGAATGAAGCAGGCAGAACATTGGGAATAGGACAGACAGAGCAGGAGGTGGGGAGATGTAGGCAGAACATTGGGAATTGGACAGGCAAGAATGGAGAGGCAAATGCAGTGCTCCTCCATTTTGCTCCCCAAAAGTTTCACCTAACTTGGCATTTACGCCTCAGTATTGACTCCAGCTTTAACTCAGCGAAGACCTTCTCTTGCCTCAGCCTCAGCACCATCTCCGCCCTCAGGCACCACTAACTACGGCCTTGCAGCATCTTGGAGGAGAAGTCTCTGATCCTGGCTCTGAACGGAGGCATGTTGAACTGAACCAAACCGGTCCTGAGGCAGGTAAGATAAATATTACAGTTTGATGCGCACCGTCCTAGTCCCACAGCACCTCAAATTTAAAATTCTCATCCTCGTGTTGAAATCACTTTGTGGCCTCACCTCTCCCTATCGCTGTAACCTCCTCCAGCCCTACAAACCCCCAGAACTATCCTTTCCACTGATCCTGGCTGATCTGTATCTCAATCCCATTTAACCGCCTTTGATCCATGTCCCTGGATACGCTTTTACAAAAATCTATCGCTCTCAGTCTTTGAACGTTTCAATTGATCCCCAGCATCCACAGCCTTTTGGGGGAGGGAGCATTATAGAGAAAGGGGGCAAAATTCAGTTGCTTTGCGCCTCCCGTTAGCACCCGAAGAGGGCGCTAATGGGGCACAATGCAACTAGCGCCCGGGCCCGCCATGCGCAGCGCCCTGCTCGCGCCCCGGCTGCAAACTTTGGTCGCGCCCGCTGACGTACCGCCGGACGCTATGTCCGACAGGGTCAGGGGGGCGTACATGTGGCCGGGGCGGCGATAATTAGAGAGGTGCCGGGCGGCCATTTTTATTGCTGGCCTCCTGCCCCCTCTGCCGTCCCCCCGCGGGGTCCCGGCCCCGATCCGTCAGCCCGGCACTCCTCTTCAGTGCTGGGCTCTTTTGCCGGCACTCCCATCCCTGGTGGTCCAGCAGGGCCCCAGGTCGCGCTGCGCAAGACCCCTTCCCTTTAATAAGGAGAGGAAGGCCGGCAGTACCGCGGCGCGACGTGCCGGCGTGCGTGGCGCTGTGGGACGTAGCGCCGTGATATTCCCTGGAAGCGCCCCAAGAGGGAGGGGGAGCGCTTCCAGTAGTGCCCCTCCTCCTTCTTGGGGCGCTACCATCGAATTTCGGGCGTGTGGACGCTAACTTTTTTGGGGCGCTAAGAATAGTGCCCCGGCGAAGTTAGCGCCTCAAAGGGGGTGCGACCAAATTTTTGCCCTAAAATGTAATTCACTTGTGCCTCTGAGATGAGACTATTTTTCAAAGGTTCAGGTGCATATCTCAGGTATCTTGACGATGATCATTGCTTTACACTCTAATTAATTTTTAAAACGAATGCAACACGTGTGCTGCATGCTTGGACAGCACATGTGGTGCAAAAGGGATATTTTCAGTTTTTGCTTGGCCTTTTTGCAAACCCTTCTGCAGTTGGCTGGTGGAGAAGTGATAATGAGGTAACTTTTGCAACCTTCAATTGGGGGTCACTGTTTTGCTCCGGCTTCCACTGATCTCTGCCTCGGTATCACTAGCTTACAAAGAATAGCTCGAGGTCAAGAATATTCTTATTTAAGCCCTCAAACTGAACATTATTATGATGACAGCAGGTTTAGTAAAAAGAAAGACTCGCATTTATAGAGCGCCTTTCATGACCTCAGGATTTCCCAATGCTTTACAGCCAATGAAGTACTTTTGAAGTGTGGTCACTGTTGTAATGTAGGAAACGTGGCATCCAATTTGCGCACAGCAAGCTCCCACAAACAGCAATGTGAGAATGACCTGATCATCTGTTTTAGTGATGTTGATTGAGGGATAACTATTGGGCAGGACACGGGAGAGAACTCCCCCTGGCTCTTCTTCTTTAAAATAGTACCGTGGGATCTTTTACGTCCACCTGAGAGAGCAGACGGGGCCTCGGTTTAACGTCTCATCCGAAAGACGGCACCTCCGACAGTGCAGCGCTCCCTCAGCACTGCACTGGGAGCGTCAGCCTAGATTTTTGTGCTCAAGTCCCTGGAGTGGGGACAGTAGTAGTTGGGCAGTCCTGTATGTTCCCACATTACAACAGTGACTGCACTTCAAATAGTCCCTCATTGGCTGTAAAGCGCTTTGAGACGTCCGGTGGTCGTGAAAGGCGCTATAGAAATGCAAGTCTTTGAAGTCTTTCCTTTATGTTAGTAGCATGCTGAGCCTGCGCACGCAATCATTCACAGTACAACGTTGATAGATTTATGGAACTGTGTGCTACTACTTGTCCTGCCTTATGGTGTGAATGTACACACTAACTGATGGGGTTGACATTCATGGTAACACTTGCCTGAGGTCCCCATATGAAGGTCTGAGCTCTTTGCAGCCCTTTCCCAACAGGACAAGCTCTGATTTTTCCCATTTTCTTCGCCACTCTTTCCATCTGTCCCCGTTTCCCCAGTGTCCTAACTTGCACTTTTTAACTTGAACTTTTACAGCATCTTCAGCATCGAACAACATGCTTCACAGTGCTTCACAGGGGTAAACAAGCACCAGTAAAAGACGGAGAGTTTTTTGGGGGGGGGGCGGGGGGGGGGGGGGGGGGGGGGCGGGGGTGAGGGTTGAGGGTGACCAAAACTTGGTTAAAGAGGTGGGTTTTAAGGAGGTGCTTAAAGAAGGAGAGAGAGGCAGAGGCATTTAGGCATGGGCAAAATGCTGGAGTCCATCATTAAGGATGAAATAGCGGAGCACTTAGCAAATGGGGACAGGATAGGACAGAGTCAACATGGATTTACAAAGGGTAAATCGTGCTTGACTAATCTATTGGAATTTTTTGAGGGAGTAACTGGTAAAATAGATGGGGGAGAGCCAGTAGATGTGGTGTACCTGGACTTCCAAAAGGCCTTCGATAAGGTCCCACATAAAAGATTAGCAGGGAATATTGAAGCTCATGGGATAAAGGGGAAAGTATTGACGTGGATAGAGAACTGGCTGTCAGATAGAAAACAGAGAGTTGGAATAAACGGCTCATTTTCTGAATGGCAGGCAGTAACAAGTGGGGTACCGCAGGGATCTGTCCTGGGTCCCCAGCTGTTCACAATTTACATTAATGACCTGGATCAGGGAGTCGGATGCAGCATTTCCAAATTTGCAGACGACACTAAACTAGGAGGGGGGGTGGGCTCAGAGGAGGAGACCAGGAAGCTCCAGAGCGATTTGGACAGACTGGGTGATTGGGCGGACAAATGGCAGATGCACTATAATGTGGACAAGTGCGAAGTTATCCACCTTGGGTGCAGGAACGGGAGGGCAAATTATTATTTAAATGGCAATAAATTGGGAGAGGGGGAAGTACAGAGAGACCTGGGTGTTCTTGTACACCAGTCACTGAAGGCGAGCATGCAGGTGCAACAGGCGGTCAAGAAGGCAAACGGTATGCTGGCCTTCATAGCAAAAGGGTTGGAATACAGGAACAGGGATACCTTGCTGCAGCTGTACAGGGCACTGGTGAGACCACACCTCGAGTACTGTGTACAGTTTTGGTCGCCTCATCTGAGGAAAGATGTTCTTGCCATGGAGGGGGTGCAGCGGCGATTCACCAGGCTGATACCAGGAATGGCGGGATTGACTTATGAGGAGAGACTATGTAGTTTAGGGATGTACACACTGGAGTTTAGAAGATTGAGAGGGGACCTCATAGAAGTGTATAAAATTCTGACAGGTCTAGACAGACTAGATGCAGAAGGAATGTTTCCCTTGGCGGGTGAGAACAGAACTAGAGGACATAATTTAAGGATAAGGGCTAAACCATTTAGGACAGAAATGAGGGGGAATTTCTTCACTCAGAGGGTGGTGAACCTGTGGAACTCATTGCCACAGAGGGCAGTGTACGCCAGCTCATTAAATATATTTAAGAGGGAATTAGATATATTTCTACAGGCAAAAGGGGTTAAGGGTTACGGAGAGAAGGCGGGGACGGGATACTGAATTGGAGGATCAGCCATGATCTCATTAAATGGCGGAGCAGGCTCGAAGGGCCGGATGGCCTACTCCTGCTCCTATCTTCTATGTATCTATGTATCTATGAATTCCAGAGATTGCGACCCAGCCAGCTGAAGCTATGGCCGCTAATGACGGGGTGAAGGGAGGGCAGCTGCACAAGAGGCCGGAGATGTGACAGAGAGTTCGGGAGTGGACTGTAGGGCTGAGAGAGGTTACAGAGATAAAGGTGGGAAAGGCCTTGAAACTATTTAAAGACAAGAAGCCAACGTACGTCAACGAGGACAGGAGTGATGGACCAGTGGGACTTAGTGTGAGATAAGATATGGGCAGCAGAGTTTTGAATAAGCTGAGGTTCAGGGAGGGCAGTATGGAAGCTAGCAAGAAGAGCATCGAGTCTAGAGGTTGACTTTCTACACCACCCTGTTCCTTTTGTTGCTGTAACTCGAGCTCGGAGCAGACACTGTCTACCCACATTCTCTGGGAAATACTAGGCTGTGAAATTTAATGGCAAGTCTCCTCTTAACAAACTCAGTTGCTGTTAATGACAGAATCTTCATTAATACTCCAGATGGCAGGAAGGAAACTTTGGGCAACCATGGACTTGTAAAGCTCAAGCTTGGTGTCACATATTCACTGCTTCACCTCATCTTCTCTCCTAATCTTCTCAACACTGGTGGTACGGTGATGGTGTCCTGCAGGTGGTCCTCGGCCCATCGTTCCTCATCCTGTATCTATCCTACTGGGCAGTCTCTGATTTTATATCAGCTGTGGGGAGCTTGGACTGAAGTCAGGAGGAAAAGATGCCATTTGAGTACAACACGCTGGTGGAGTTTTTCTTAATTCATTCTCGGGCTGTGGGCGTCGCTGGCAAGGCCGGCATTTATTGCCCATCCCTAATTGCCCTTGAGAAGGTGGTGGTGAGCCGCCTTCTGGAACCGCTGCAGTCCCTGTGTGGCGAAGGTGCTCCCACAGTGCTGTTAGGGAAGGAGTTCATGGATTTTGAACCAGCGGCGATGAAGGAACGGCCGATATATGTCCAAGTTGGGATGGTGTACGACTTAGGGGGGAACTTGGAGGTGACGATGTTCCCACGCACCTGCTGCCCTTGTCCTTCTACATGGAGGAGGTTGCGGGTTTGGGAGGTGCTATGGAGCGGAGCACCATTTGACAGCGGGAGCTGATAGAAATGTACAGTATGGTGTTGCTGGATCCATTATTTTGGACGAAATTGCTTCGTTAGGAGGGAAACTTGAGGGAGAATACGACACAAACGTATAAGAGGACCCTGCCCTTACTTCTAAACAGGAAGTCCAATATCTATTCTTACTTGCAAGTATTTCTCCAACTCAGTTCCTGCCTGCTTATACAGTATAATGAGGTATACAGTGGAGCTGTGGAAAGGGTTAATGTTAGTCTTGTTGACAGCGATGAATGGAAAATTGCAGATAATGTGTTGGCCCCAGTTTTTGCTCGATAAGAGCGAGCCAACACATGAGCAACCTCTTCTGTAATAACCCTTCACTGATTGACCTTTGAACCCGTGGCACCATAAAGCACATCGCCTAGGAGACGGTGCACAGTCCTGTACTGTAGTTCTTAATCTCTCCTCCCTCCAACCCGCGACTCAATGTCTACCTCCAGACCTTATAAACTTCCTTGAGGAAAATATACAACAGAGAGCAGAATTTGAATTTTGTTAATCGTGTCAGTTACTCACTGAGCGTTATAGCATCACATGACAAAAAAAGAATGATGTTAATGGGCAGCATGGCTAGCACTTACACACTGCCCAACCAATATTTTAATGCGATAGCAAAATACTGTGGATGCTGGAAATCCGAAATAACAACAGAAAACGCTGGAAAAACTCAGCAGGTCAGGCAGCATCCGTGGAGAGAGAAACAGAGTTAACGTTTCAGGTCGAAGACCTTTCGTCAGAACTGGAACAAAGCAGGAAATGAAACAGATTTAAAGCAAGGATAAAGCTGGGAAAAGGGGGAGGGGATGAAAGAACAAAAGGAGAGATTAAGAGACATTAAGAGATAATCAAGGCAAGAGGAGGTGTTGATGTGACAGGTTGAGGCTAAATGAAGTGTGAAATGCACTGGCAGAATGAAGGACAGCTGCCAGCTTCTGGGAGGAAAAAAAAGGGGGGGGGGGGCCAAACAAAAGGGTGGATGAAAAAATAAAATATAAATGTGATTGGGGCTGAGGTTATGATCTAAAATTGTTGAACTCGATAGTGAGTCCAGAGGGCTGTAGCGTGCCTAAACGAAAGATGAGGTGCTGTTCCTCGAGCTTACGCTGCGCTTCCGTGGAACAATGCAAGAGGCCGAGGACGGTGAGGTCAGAGTGGGAGTGGAGCGGAGAATTAAAGTGACAGGCCACCAGGAGCTCGGGGTCCCCCTTACGGACTAAACGTATTATTTTCATGTTTAAATATTTTAATGCCATTTGTTTCTTCAGCTGTTGCCATTGCTGTTCATTTGAGCTTGCAACTCTGAACTACCCAATTATCAAACTGGAATGCAACAACAGCAACATTGAGCCAGCATTATTAACGAACAAAATCATCCCAAGGCGTTTTGCAAAGGAGTGCCAGCCGAGATTTTGTGCTCAAGTCTCGGGAGTGGGGCTCGAACCCATGACCTTTTTTTTATTCGTTCATGGGATGTGAGTGTCGCTGGCAAGGCCAGCATTTATTGCCCATCCCTAATTGCCCTCGAGAAGGTGGTGGTGAGCCGCCTTCTTGAACCGCTGCAGTCCGTGTGGTGAAGGTGCTCCCACAGTGCTGTTAGGGAGGGAGTTCCAGGATTTTGACCCAGCGACAATGAAGGAACGGCCGATATACTTCCAAGTCAGGATGGTGTGTGACCTGGAGGGGAACTTGGAGGTGGTGGTGTTCCCATGCAGCTGCTGCCCTTGTCCTTCTAGATGGTAAAGGGCGCGGGTTTGGGAGGTGCTGCCGAAGAAGCCTTGGCAAGTTGCTGCAGTGCATCTTGTAGATGGTACACACTGCAGCCACGGTACGCCATGGAGGGAATGAATGTTTAAGGTGGTGGATTGGGTGCCAATCAAGTGGGCTGCTTTGTCTTGGATGGTGTTGAGCTTCTTGAGTGTTGTTGGAGCTGCACTCATCCAGGCAAATGGAGAGTATTCCATCACACTCCTGACTTGTGCCTTGTAGATGGTGGAAAGGCTTTGGAGAATCAGGAGGTGAGACACTCGTCGCAGAATACCTAGCCTCTGACCTGCTCTTGTTGCCACAGTATTTACATGGCTGGTCCTGTTAAGTTTCTGGTCAATGGTGACCCCCAGGATATTGATGGTGGGGGATTCGATGATGGTAATGCCGTTGAATGTCAGGGGGCGGTGGTTAGATGCTCGCTTGTTGGAGATAGTCATTGCCTGGCACTTGTGTGGATGCGAATGTTACCTGCCACTTATCAGCCCAAACCTGAATGTCGTCCAGGTCTTGTTGCATGCGGGCATGGACTGCTTCATTGTCTGAGGAGTTGTGAATGGCACTGAACACTGTGCAATCATCAGCGAACATCCCCACTTCTGACCCTATGATGGAGGGAAGGTCATTGATGAAGCAGCTGAAGATGGTTGGGCCTAGGACACTGCCCTGAGGAACTCCTTCCAGCAATGTCCTGGGGCTGAGATGATTGACCTTCAATCACCACAACCATCTTCCTTTGTGCTAGGTATGACTCCAACCAGTGGAGAGTTTTCCCCCCGATTCGCATTGACTTCAGTTTTACTCGGGCTCCTTGATGCCACACTCGGTCAAATGCTGCCTTGATGTCAAGGGCAGTCACTCTCACCTCACCTCTGGAATTCAGCTCCTTTGTCCATGTTTGGACCAAGGCTGTAATGAGGTCGGGAGCCGAGTGGTCTTGGTGGAACCCAAACTGGGCATCAGTGAGCAGGTTATTGGTGAGTAAGTGCCGCTTGATAGCACTGTCAACGACACCTTCCATCACTTTGCTGATGATTGAGAGTAGACTGATGGGGCGGTAATTGGCCGGATTGGATTTGTCCTGCTTTTTGTGGACAGGACATATCTGGGCAGTTTTCCACATTGTCGGATAGATGCCAGTGTTGTAGCTGTACTGGAGCAGCTTGGCTAGAGGCGCGGCTAGTTCCGGAGCACAAGTCTGCAGGACAACAGCCGGGATATTGTCGGGGCCCACGGCCTTTGCTGTATCCAGTACGATCAGCCATTTCTTGATATCACGTTGAGTGAATCGAATTGGCTAAAGACTGGCTTCTGTGGTGGTGGGGACCTCAGGAGTAGGCCGATATGGATCATCCACTCGGCACTCCTGGCTGAAGATGGTTGCTTCAGCTTTGTCTTTTGCACTCACGTGCTGGGCTCCACCATCATTGAGGATGGGGATATTCATGGAGCCTCCTCCTCCCGTTAATGGTCCAGCACCATTCACGACTGGATGTGGCAGGGCTGCAGAGCTTTGATCTGATCCGTTGATTGTGGGATCGCTTAGCCCTGTCTATAGCATGCTGCTTCCTGTGTTGCAGCTTCCCTAGGTTGGCACCTGCATTATTAGGTACGCCTGGTGCTGCTCCTGGTCTGCTCTTCTACAATCCTTATTGAACCAGGGTTGGTCCCCTGGCTTGGTGGTAATGGTAGAGTGAGGGATATGCTGGGCCAGGAGGTTACAGATTGTGGTGGAATACAATTCTGCTGCTGCTGATGACCCACAGCGCCTCATGGATGCCCAGTTTTGAGCTGCTAGATCAGTTCTGTCTCGGAGGCGAGAGTGCGACCCACTGAGTCACGGCTGACACGTGTGATTAAAAAATATAGACTCCTGATGAGAACGCCGCAGTTTGATTGTGACGTAAGACGCAGCCCATTGGGCAACATGGAGACCGCCTTCCTTCTTGCACCAGAGTTCCCTATCTTGGTCACATCGTTCTGAGCAAGTGCTGAGCAGAGGCCAACATCTGGAGGTTGCCCCAGCCCCAGACTGCTCTTGGAGACCTCCCCATGGTGGAGGACAGGTGCCAGTGGGCTTACCTAAAAGCATTAGCCAGGCTCGCCAGCAACCCGAGCCTTTGGTTGCAGTTGGTGTGAGCCTAGAAGAAAGCCCACGCAGGCTTCATGAGGATACTGCCTGGGATGAAAGAACTATGATCAGAGACCGGGTAAATTTGGGTTATATACCTTCGAGATTAAAGGGTAACTGACTGAGGTGTTTAAATGAATGACGTGGATTGTCAGGTTAAATAGCAATAACTCTTTGATAGAAAATCTAGAATAAGTGCCCATGAATGTAGAATTGGAATTTAAGATACGCAAATTAAAAGTGAATGCAGGAAAATCTTCACGCAAAAGGTTCTGAAAATGTCAAGCATACTATCCCAGAAGGCCAGAGATACAGAATCAACTGAGATGTTTAAAAGGGAGAGAGATACTTGCTGTGGGAGAAAGGCGACTCGGGGGTGTGGAGAGGAGGCAGGGAACTGGAATTAAACAGATTAAGAGCTGCCATGGCCAACAAGATGGTGGCGCAGGCTCGATGGGCCAAATGGCTGTTCCTGTATTTGCTTCGGCTGTAACTTTGGAAGTTTTGCTACTTTAAAGGTGCTACATAATGGAAGTTGTTGTTGAAGAGAAAATGCATCTCTGCTGAATAAACCCAATGTAGTGGATTAAGAACATAAAAACATAAGAAATAGGAGCAGGAGTCGGCTATTCAGCCCTTCGAGCCTGCTCCGCCATTCAGTAAGATCATGGCTGATCTTCTACCTCATCTCCACTTTCCCGCACTATCCCCATATCCCTTGATTCCCTTAATATCCAAAAATCTATCGATCTCTGTTTTGAATATACTCAACGACTGAGCCTCCACAGCCCTCTGGGGTCGAGAATTCCAAAGATTCACCACCCTTTGAGTGAAGAAATTTCTCCTCATCTCAGTCCTCAATGGCCGACCCCTTATTCTGAGACTGTGACCCCTGGTTCTAGACTCTCCAGCCAGGGGAAACATCCTCCCGGCATCTACCCTGTCAAGCCCTGTAAGAATTTTGTCTGTTTCAATGAGATCACCTCTCATTCTTCTAAACTCTAGAGAATATAGGCCTAGTCTACTCAATCTCTCCTCATAGGACAATCCCCCCCATCCCAGGAACCAGTCTGGTGAACCTTCGTTGCACTCCCTCTATGGCAAGCATATCCTTCCTTAGGTAAGGAGACCAAAACTGTACACAATACTCCAGGTGTGGTCTCACCAGGGCCCTATATAATTGCAGTAAGACGTCTTTACTCTTATACTCAAATCCTCTTGTAATAAAGGCCAACATACCATTTGCTTTCTGAATTGCTTGCTGTCCCTGCATGTTAACTTTCAGTGATTTGTGTACAGGGACACCCAGGTCCCTCTGAACACCAACATTTCCCAATCTCTCACCATTTAAAAAATACTCTGCTTTTCTATTTTTCCTACTAAAGTGGATAACTTCACATTTCTCACATTACAGGAAACTCTCGTTTAAACGGCACCTAAATATCCGGAATTCTCTATTAACCGGCAAAATTCAGGAGTACGTTCAGGTAAGTTTTACTGTATATTAGTGGCCGTGTAACCGGGGTTCCTGGCACCTGTGGCCGTGTAACCGGGGTTCCTGCACCTGTGGGCCGTGTAACCAGGACTCCTGCACCTGTGGCCGTGTAACCGGGGTTCCTGCACCTGTGGCTGTGTAACCGGGACTCCTGGACAAGTGGCCGTGTAACAGGGACTCCTGGACAAGTGGCCGTGTAACAGGGACTCCTGGATCTGTGGCCGTGTAACCGGGGTTCCTGCACAAGTGGCCATGTAACCGGGACTCCTGCACCTGTGGCCGTGTAACCGGGGTTCCTGCACCTGTGGCCGTGTAACCGGGGTTCCTGCACCTGTGGCCATGTAACCGGGACTCCTGGACAAGTGGCCGTGTAACAGGGACTCCTGGACAAGTGGCCGTGTAACCGGGGTTCCTGCACAAGTGGCCGTGTAACCGGGACTCCTGCACCTGTGGCCGTGTAACCGGGGTTCCTGCACCTGTGGCCGTGTAACCGGGACTCCTGGATCTGTGGCCGTGTAACCGGGACTCCTGGATCTGTGGCCGTGTAACCGGGGTTCCTGCACCTGTGGCCGTGTAACCGGAGCTCCTGCACCTGTGGCTGTGTAACGGGGCTCTCGTACCTTGGTAGGTATACATCTCCGTTATCCGGAATTTTTAATAAACCGGCACCATCCCGGTCCCATACCTACCAGATACCAAAGAGTTTCCTGTATATTCCATTTGCCATGCTCAGTGAGGGAGGGAGTCAAAGTGCCTGTTTCTGGTTCATGATGTGCCAGTGAAGAGTTCATGAACTCAACCAAGTCTTCACACAGAATCCATTAAATCCTTTATTCATAGAATCATAGAAATTTAAGGCACAGAAGGAGGCCATTCGGCCCATCATGTCTGTGCCGGCCGACAAAGAGCCAACCAGCCTAATCCCACTTTCCAGCTCTTGGTCTGTAGCCCTGTAGGTTACCGCACTTCAAGTGCATATCCAAGTACTTTTTAAATGTGATGAGGGTTTCTGCCTCTACCACCCTTTCAGGCAGTGAGTTCCAGACCCCCACCACCCTCTGGGTGAAAAAGGTTCTCAACTCCCCTCTAATCCTTCTGCCAATTACTTTAAATCCATGCCCCTTGGTTATTGACCTCTCTGCTGAGGGAAATCAAATGTGAGAAGAAAAAAAAAATCACTGCAAACTCACCCATTTTGGTGATCTTGTCAGCCATTGGGGATCCAGGTATCCCAACGGCATATTTGGCAGCATGTGATACATCACTTTGGCACAGCACATCTGGAGTGGAGAAAGAAAAGCAAGTTCGGGTAAGTCTATTTCCTTGTTTGGATCCGCGCTTCACCCAATCTCTGGAAGGACGCCATTGCCCTTGAGCAATCGAGGTGAGTATTAAAGAGCACATCTACAAATTAGAGCCAGACCTTTCAGGAGTGAAATTAGGAAACACTTCTACACACAAGTTTTGAGCTCTCTTCCACAACCAGCAGTTGATGCTAGATCAATTGTTAATTTTAAATCTGAGATTGATAGATTTTTGTTAACCAAAGGTATTTAGGGATGTGGGGCAAAGGCGGGTATATGGAGTTAGGTCGCAGATCAGCCTTGATCTCACTGAAGGGCGGAACAGGCTCGAGGAGCTGAACGGTCTACTCCTGTTCCTATGTTCCCACAAATGTGCGGCCCTGGTTCAGAGCGCGCATCAGGAACTCAGGCGTGGAGGTCACTGACCCTCACAGGACTCTCCATTCATTGGGATGAAAAATCCTGGACGAGCCCCTTGACTTCCACAGTTAAATTCCTGATACGAACTTGCCACGAGGTCCAGCTGTGACTCGGGAGAGCAAGTTCATGGAGCAAGAAATGAGTTCGATTTTATATCAAAATAGAGTTGGATGTTGCGATATATTCGAGGGTTAAGCTCAAAGGCCTGAGCGGCCTTTTATTATCGGTAACTTTTCTTTGAGGAGCAGTTAACAAAGGTGGGCCTGTTTTTCTTTGGACAAGAGAGTTTGCGGTTACAAGACTGAGGGGGTGACCTGATTGAGGTCTTTAAGATTAAGAAAGGGTTTGCTAGGGTAGACGTAGAGAAGGTATTTCCACTTGCAGGCAAGACCAGAACGAGGGGCCATAAATGTAAAATAGTCACTAATAAATCCAATAGGGAATTCAGGAGAAACTTCTTTACCCAGAGAGTGATTAGAATGTGGAACTCGCTACCACAGGCTGTAGTTGAGGCAACTAGCAGAGATACATTTAAGGGGAAGCTAGATAAGCACTTGAGGGAGAAAGGAACATAGATACGGAATTGGCTAAGTGACAGGAAACAGAGAGTAGTGGTGAACGGTTGTTTTTCAGACCAGAGGAAGGTATACAGTGGTGTTCCCCAGGGGTCGGTTCTAGGACCACTGCTTTTCTTGATATATATTAATGACTTGGACTTGGGTGTACAGGGCACAATTTCAAATTTGTATATGACGCAAAACTTGGAAGTATAGTGAACAGTGAGGAGGACAGTGATAGACTTCAAGAAGACATAGACAGGCTGGTGGAATGGGTGGACACGGGGCAGATGATATTTAACGCAGAAAAGGGCGAAGTGATACATTTTGGTAGGACGAACGAGGAGAGGCAATATAAACTAAATGGTATAATCCTAAAGAGGGTGCATGAACAGAGAGACCTGGGGGTATATGTGCACAAATCGTTGAAGGTGACAGGGCAGGTTGAGAAAGCGGTTAAAAAGGCTTACGGGATCCAGGGCTTCATAAATAGAGGCATAGAGTACAAAAGCAAGAAAGTTATGATGAACGTTTATAAAACACTGGTTTTTGTTTTATTCGTTTATGGGATGTGGGCGTCGCTGGCAAGGCCAGCATTTATTGCCCATTCCTAATTGCCCTTGAGAAACATAGAAACATAGAAACATAGAAACTAGGAGCAGGAGTAGGCCATTCGGCCCGTCGAGCCTGCTCCACCATTCAATACGATCATGGCTGATCATCCAAATCCAGTACCCTGTCCCTGCTTTCTCACACAGAATCCCCATCGAGCCTGCACCGACACATATCCCACCCTATCCCCGTAACCCCACGTATTTAATTCCCCCTAACATATCCCATCCTATCCCCGTAATCCCACATATTTAATCCCCCCCCTAACACTAAGGGTCAATTTATCATAGCCAAATCAACCTAACCCGCACATTTTTGGTGGTGGTGAGCCGCCTTCTTGAACCGCTGCAGTCCGTGTGGTGAAGGTACACCCACAGTGCTGTTAGGGAGGGAGTTCCAGGATTTTGACCCAGTGACGATGAAGGAACGGCCGATATATTTCCAAGTCAGGATGGTGTGTGACTTGGAGGGGAACTTGGAGGTGGTGGTGTTCCCATGTGCCTGCTGCCCTCGTCCTTCTAGGTGGAAGAGGTCGTGGGTTTGGGAGCTGCTGCCAAGAAGCCTTGGCGAGTTGCTGCAGTGCATCTTGTAGATGGTACACACTGCAGCCACGGTGCGCCGGTGGTGGAGGGAGTGATGTTTAAGGTGGCGGATGGGGTGCCAATCAAGCGGGCTGCTTTGTCCTGGATGGTTTCGAGCTTCTGAGTGTTGTTGGAGCTGCACTCATCCAGGCAAGTGGAGAGTATTCCATCACACTCCTGACTTGTGCCTTGTAGATGGTGGAAAGGCTTTGGGGAGTCAGAAGGTGAGACACTCGCCGCAGAATACCTAGCCTCTGACCTGCTCTTGTTGCCACAGTATTTATGTGGCTGGTCCAGTTAAGTTTCTGGTCAATGGTGACCCCCAGGATGTTGATGGTGGGGGATTCGGCGATGGTAATATCGTTGAATGTCAAGGGGAGGTGGGTAGATGCTCGCTTGTTGGAGATAGTCATTGCCTGGCACTTGTGTGGCACGAATGTTACCTGCCACTTATCAGCCCAAGCCTGAATGTCGTCCAGGTCTTGCTGCATGCGGGCATGGACTGCTTTATTATCTGAGGAGTTGTGAATGGCGCTGAACACTGTGCAGTCATCAGCGAACATCCCATCTTAAAATGAGAAAGTTAGGAGTGTGATGGGAAGTCTGGCAGAACGTCTCCATCCAAAGGGACAAGATTTGTGGAATAGGGTGGCAGGGTAGACCAATGTGTCAGCTAGGCTCAGTTAGTGGCCAAGGCAACACTGACAGCACACAAAGCTTGTAGATTCAAGCCTCACTTTAGAACTCTGGCACATGATCTCGGCTGACACACCTCGTGCAGTACTGAGCGAGTGGATGAGGCATGACACCGAGACCCCGTCTACCTGTTCAGGTGGATGTTTAGGATCTCTCGGCGCTATTCAAAGTAGAGTAGGGGAGTTCGGCCAGTGTTCTGGCCAAATTCCTCCCTCAACCCTTAATCCACACCCTCCCCCCGCCCCCGCCCCACCACCAAAAAACACGTTAACTGGTCATTAATTTCATTGCTTTTAGTGAGAACTTGTTCTGGACCAGTAGTTCAGAGGCCAGGACAAATAATCCTGAGAACACAAGTTCAAATCCCACCATGGCAGTTTGAAAATTTCAATTCGGTTTATAAAAACCTGGAAATAAAAGTCTGGTCTCAATAAGAGTGACCATGAAGCTGTCGGATTGTCGTAAAAACCCAACTGGTTCAGTGGTGTCCTTTAGGGAAGGGAACCTGTCGTCCTTACCTGGTCTGGGCCTACATGTGACTCCAGACCCCACACCGACATGGTTGGCTCTTAACTGCCCTCCTGAAGTGGCCTTGCGAGACCCTCGGTTGTATCAAACCCGCTACACCACACGGACTGCAATGGTTCAAGAAGAAGGCCCACCACCACCACCACCTTCTCAGGGCAACTAGGAATGGGCAATAAATGCCGGCCTTGCCAGCGACGCCCACATCCCTGAAATTAATATATTTTTTTAAATGACTGCTGCTTGTGTCTACATGGTAACAGTCACCGCAGCTCAATGTAATTGATTGTACGTGAGCTGCTGTGCTATGCTTTTGCGAGACACAAGGCTTTAGATAAATACTCATTTTTCTTCTTACATTGAAACAGTGTAATTGGGTTCAAGAGGTAGTTTGATGCGTTCCTAGGATTAAGGGATGTGGCGAGAAAGTGGTACGTGGGGTTAATCTATCAGAAAGGAAGGGGCCTCTTCCTCTTCCCATTTCTATAAAATTATTAAGGAAATGAGCATTCAGAAAAACAGATGCATGTTGTACATTGTCCACAGCAAACCAACCACTGTTAGTTTTCTCTGATCCTGCAGTAGAATAGCTCGCTGATACTCAGGCCTGGGGTTTCCTCCCAAAGCCAGGTGGGATGTTGGTGGACGAGGGGCAAAGTGGCAAGGCCGAGCCCCGTGCTAGATTTCCCCCCTCCCCGCTCTCCGCACCCACTCGCCGACAGCGGGGGAGGGAGGGAGGCGGGACCTGGGTTCCCGACGGATTTCCCCGCCGTCCGCCCACCTTACTGCCAATCCCCGGGAGAGCCTGGGGAAAGGTGGCAGTTGTCCGTGGAGCAGTGGTGGCCTTTGAATGGAGCGAGAGGGCCTAGGGGAGGCACCAAAGCCTTGCTCTTGTTTGTTTTTTTAAGGACTCGGTCACGGGCTGGGCCTTAGAAAAAAATAAAGTGGGTTCCTGCGGCGTTTTAATCCGTGAGCCACACTCTCGTGCACCGTCGGGTTTTGCGCGCTCTGACAGCGGCGTGTGCTCTGTCTTGGTAGTAGGGACCCCGCCGGCAGCCTGCCCTGCATCACAAACAACATCTCAAACTGACCAACCAGATTCAGCTCGGGCTGCAGTGGGGTCTTGTGGGAAGTTCTGTCCCCCCCACCCCGGCGCAGAGAAGGGGAATCTGCCCCTCGACGCCTGGCTGCCGCGTGAAGAGTGGCCGCTTGTCCTGGGTTGCCTTTTGGGTGCCGGTGGAACCGAATCCCACCAATAATTGGGGCCTTCGGCAGCGGGGAATTGGAATTGGTGAAATCTGTGGCGGGGTGTTGGGGGGAATTCTTTCTGTGAAGTGTTCAGGGCGTTTGAAGGGTCTGCTGTGCTTTTACCTTCAGAGGCGTTGCTGACTGGGGATTCATCATCACCAAGGGCGCCATAAGAATCATCCCAGCAATGTCGTCTGGTCTCTCATTCGCTACATAGATTGCGACCGATCCTCCCTGAAATGCAAGCAGAGACAGAGTTACGATAAAACACGGTTAGGCAAAGCCCTTATTAAGCTCAGGTGGCCACATGATAGCTCAGTGGGCGAAGGTACTACTCAATATAGTGCAAGGCCACACAGGTCGGAAGGACCCAGCTGTGACTCCTGGTCCGTGCTGGGACAATCTCGGCCAGGGCAGCAACTTGACTCAGTGGCGGGTGGAATTGCCCTTGGGCGGCTGCGCGAATGGGGCGATAGCGCTCTGGCAGCCTGTTTTAACACCACGCCCGATTAGCTTCTCCCCAACGACACCTTTCATTTATATAGCGCCTTTAACGTGGTAAAACGTCCCAAGGGGCTTCACGGGAGCGATTATCAAACAAAATTTGACAACGGGGGGTCACATAAGGAGATATTAGGACAGGTGACCAAAAGCTTGGTGAAAGAGGTAGGTTTTAAGGAGCGTCTTAAAGGAAATGGAGAGGGGCGGAGAGACGGAGAGGTTTAGGGAGGGAATTCCAGAGCTTAGGACCTAGACAGCTGAAGGCACGGCCACCAATGGTGGGGCAAGGGAAGTAGGGATGCGCAAGAGGCCAGAATTGGAGGAATGCAAAGTTCTCGGAGGGTTGTAGGGCTGGAGGAGGTTACAGAGATAGGCGGGGGCGAGGCCACGGAGGGATTTGAAAACAAGGATGAGTATTTTAAAAATCGAGGCATTGCCGGACTTGAAGGGGAGAAAATTATGCAGGGCGATGGGGAAAGCAGCAGGGGAGTGAGACTGATTGGATAGCACTTTCAAAGAGCTGGCATAGCCATGATGGGCCAAATGGCCTCTTTCTGTGCTGCGTCATTCTATGATTCTATATGAACAGGCGAACATGAAAAAAACACTTTGGGGGAAAAATTCAGCTGCTTGCACCTCCCGTTAGCGCCTTAAGAGGGCGCTAATGGGGCGTAAAGCAGCTAACGCCCGGGCGTAGCGCCGCCCACGCCTCCCGAAAAATTCAGCGGGAGGTTAGCGGCGGCGGCAGCCGGTAGCGCCCTGTGGCGCTGCGCCGCTGGCGATGACGTCATCGCCGTGCGCAGCACCCCGCTCGCGCCCCGGCCGTGATCTTCAGTCGCGCCCCCTGATTTACCACCAGACGCTATGTCCGACGGGTTCAGGGAGGCGTACGTGCGGCCGGGGCGGCGATATTTAAAGGGGAGGTGGCAGGCGGCCATTTTTGTTGCTGGCCGCCTGCCAGCACCTGCCCCCGTTGCTGTCCCCGGCCCCCGTGAAGCCCCCCACCGTGAAGTGCCGGCTGCGCTCCAAGAGCCCGGCACTTCTCTTGAGTGCCGGGCTCTTTTGCCGGCACTCCCGATCCCTGGGGGCCCAGCTGGGCCCCGGTTCGCGCTGCGCAGGGTCCCTCCCCTTTAAGAAGGGGAGGAAGGCCTGCAATACCGCGGCGCGACGTGCCGCAGCGCGTGGCGCTGCGGCACGTAGCGCCAGGATATTCCCTCGCAGCGCCCCAAGAGGGATGCGGGGTGCTTCCAGTGGCGCCCCGCTTCCCTCTTGGGGCGCAACCACTGAAGTTCCGGCGCGGGGCCGCTAATTTTTTCGGGGCGCTAAAAGTCGCGCCCCGGCGAGGTTAGCGCCCCAAATGGGGCGCGACTCAATTTTTACCCCTTTGTAACCAGCACTCGGAGATGAATGACGATGATCAGTGTTTGGTTTGTCCCAGCTTTTACATTAGCCCCGGTTGCAAACAGATGGGAGGCCAGCAGGAGAGCATTGGAATAGTCAAGTCTGGAGGTAACAAAGGCATGGATGAGGGTTTCAGCAGCACATGAGCTGAGGCAGGGGTGGAGACGGGCGACGTTACGTTACGGAGGTGGAAGTCGGCAGTCTTGGTGATGGCGCGGATATGTGGTTGCGAGGTTTCGAACGGTCTGGTTCAGCCTCAGGCAGATGCTAGGGAGAGGGATGGAGTGGGTGGCTAGGGAACGGAGTTTGTGGCGGGGTCCCGAAGACAATGGCATCGGTCTTCCCCAATATTTAGTTGGAGGAAATTTCCGCTCATCCAGAACTGGATGTCGGACAAGCAGTCTGACAATTTAGAGACCGTGGAGGAGTCGAGAGAGGTGGTGGTGAGAAAGAGCTGAGTGTCATCAGCGTACATGTGGAACCTGACGTAGTGTTTTCGGATGATGTCGCCAAAATAGGAGGGGCAAAGGATAGATCCTTGGGTGCACCAGAGGTAACGGTGCGGGAGCGGGAAGAGAAGCCACTGCAGGTGATTCTCTGGCTATGACTAGATTGATAGGAATGATACCAGGCGAGGGCAGTCCCACCCAGCTGAATGACAGAGGAGAGGCTTTGGAGGAGGATGGTATGGTCAACCTGTGTCAAAGGCTGAAGACTGGTCAAGAAGGATGAGGAGGTATAGTCTACCATGGTAGAGGAGTTTATATGGAAGGAGAGATTAAGGGGGGATAGCAGGGCAGTGAACTCAGAGGAGAGAGAGTTTGGTGAGTTGAGGTGGAGGTTGGAATCACCAAGATGAGAAGTCGCTCGGTGCAGAGGCTGAGGGAGGAAAGCAGTGAAGATATCTCGGTGAGAAACTTGGGTGAGTGGCAGAGAGCAATGATTTTAAATGAGAGCCGAGAGGGGTGGAACAAGGTGAGATGCTCAAAGGAGGAGAAAGTGCCAGAGGAGTAGGGGGACAGACCAAGGTGTGATTTGGTGATAAGGGCTACACCACCACCACGGCAGTCTGGGCAGGGTAAGTGGTGGAAGCTACAGCCAGCTGGGGAAACCTCATTCAGGGGGAAGGTGTCATCGCCCCTCAGCCAGGTTTCCGTCAGGGCCATGATGTCGATGTAATCATCCACAATAAGCTCATGGATGGCAAGGGCCTTGTTCACAAGTGACCGGACATTGTGGAGGGAGATGCGGAGAGGGGCGGTGATAACCGATCTGCTGGCAGTGTCCACAGAGCCAGCGCTGGGAGGGGTGAGTGGGTGAGCAAGGAAGTTGACAAGATTAGCCTCCAGCAGGTGCACTGGGCAAGTTATTTACCCATCCTTTTGCTCAGTTATATAAAATAGGTGATAAAATAGAATAAGATGCAAATTAATTCCATTTTACAAAGTATTACAAAGTATTTACAGCATAGAAACAGGCCATTCGGCCCTACTGGCCCGTGCCGGTGTTTATGCTCCACACGAGCCTCCTCCCACCCCTACTTCATCTCATCCCATCAACATATCCTTCTATTCCTTTCTCCCTCATGTGTTTATCCAGCTTCCCCTTAAATGTATCTCTGCTCTTCGTCTCAACCACTCCCTGTGATAGTGAGTTCCACATTCTCACCACTCTCTGGGTAAAGAAGTTTCTCCTGAATTCCCTATTGGATTTATTGGTGACTATCTTATATTTATGGCCCCCTAGTTCTGTTCTTGTCCGCAAGTGGAAACATCAATGGGCTAGAAATTCGGTATCGTCCCGGTTGGGGCGCTAAATTTAAAAAAGTTGGAGAATTAGCGCCAGGCACTAATCCTTCTGACCTCTCACTGAATTGATTGTTAGCACTCCAAGAGAGAACTGGGGGGAAAAATTCAGTTGGTTGCGCCTCCCGTTAGCGCCTTAAGAGGGCGCTAATGGGGCGCAAAGCAACTAGCGCCCGGGCGCGGCGATGTTTGCGCCTCTCGCGAAATTAACTTGACATTTTGCGGCGGCGCTAAACACTACTGCCACGATCTCCTGCGCCGGCAGATCGTGACGTCAGTCGAGTGCGCAACGCCCCGGTAGCGCCCCGGAGCGGATATTGAGTGGCGCCCCCTGCCTTACCGCCTGCCGTTAGCAACGACAGGTTGAGGGGAGCGTTTTGCAGTCAGGAAGGGACTGGGGGAGCGCTATTTAAAGGCGACTGCTTCCTGCCTTTTTTTGATGGTGACATTTTTGAACCACGCATTCTGAGAGAGACTTCTGGAGAGATTCAACGCTGTGTGAAGGAGTTTTGGGTACTGAGCAGCACTTTGCAGGTTCATTTTGATTTGCCCTTCCTTGTATCGATTTAGAAGAGACTGTGGGGGCTGCACTCTAAGCTCTTTCCCTGGGCCTCTCCATTGTTCTTTCCAGCAGATTTAATGTACAGGTCTCTCCAGGCCGAGATTCAAGGCTGCAATGAGCAGGATGTGGATGGAAAGCAAGATCAACCCACCCCTTTAAGAACTGGCCAGTGCCATTGTGTGTGTGTTCCATTGCTGACTGACATTACATGAGCTTCACCAGCGCTCTGAGGTAGCGCCTCGCTCCTCAGCCTTTGCGCCTTAAGACAGGTGTGAAGCGTCTGATTTAGCGCTCCAATCACCTCCAGGGGTGATAAAAGTCAAGTTTGCAGTCAGAGGTGATAATTAGCGCCAGGCGCTAATCTTTGCGCCCGGCCGATAATTGCGCCCCAAACGGGGCGATACTGAATTTCCCCCCCTGGAGCGCTAAATCAAGCGCTAATCAGCTAACTTAGGGCGCTACACACAGAGAGCGGGCGCTACACACAGAGCAATAACCAATTTCAGGTGCACTCCAATCGGGACTCATTATTCACACTGGCTCCTACCAGTTCTTAAAGGGGAGGTTCAATCATAACCTCATTCTCAACATTGCTGGCTCTGAAGGCGACCTCCAAGCAACTCAACAGCTACACCTCTTATCCTCATGGCTGATCCCAGTCCCAGGGAGAGAGCTCGCCGTTTCAGCGACCAGGCAATGGAGGCATTGGTCGCGGCAGTCGAGAGAAGGAGGGCAGTGCTGTTCCCGGCCACTGGCAGGAGGCCATTGCCCCAGGTCTTCAGGGTAATGTGGAGGGAAGTGGCCCAGCACGTCTCGGCCAGCAGTGTGGTCCTCAGGACCCTCACACAGTGCTGTAAAAAATTCAACGACCTCACTCGGGTGGTCAGGGTGCGTACATGCTTCAACAAGTCCCACATACCAGCATCTGAACCTCAGTCTGTACACACTGCACACACCACCACACTCCCACCACTCACCCACCAAGCATCTCCACCTACTAAAACTCACATCCACATCTCACGCCTTGCCTACAATCACAGCTATTCAACTATGGCAGGCACATCTCCCAAACACAATGGGCTGGATTTTGCCAATGGGGAGTTTTTGGAGGCGGGACTCCCACTTGTCGGGTTTTAGTCCCGCCTCCATCGACTTCTGGCCAACCCACGCAATTTTCTCTTGATTGACCTTGTTAAGCCTGCCCAGCAGGCTTAGCAGGCCAATTAATGGAAAGCCGGTTACAGAGAACGTCAGCGTATGACGTTTCATCTGTCAAAAAGTTTTGACAGATGAATTGTCATCATTTGACAGCTCTCTGAAGCTGTCAAACACTGACATTCTCTGTAGTTTGATGAGTTCTTGAATTCAAGAATCATCAAACCTCTTTCTTTAGCAGAAATTAGATGGTTGTTGCATCGGAGAATGCAGCAGCCATCTGTCATCTCTGCCAGTGAGATGCAAGACCCTCCGCATCCCCAATGTTTGAAGCCTGCAGGAAGAAACAAAGGTAAGTAAACATTTTCTATCACTTTCCACTCACCTCACATACTTACCTGTCCACACTTGCACCCATCACTTACCTTCACAGCGCACTTTTGCACCCCTCTGACCCCCGTAGACCCACTGCTCGCCCCGGTGACCCTGGCGGGGTTCGCAGCCTTCGGGAAGCCCGCACTACCCGCCTCCTGGCAAGATGGCACGGAGGCGGGTTGGGGGCGGGTTGGGCACCCGCCCCTAGATTCTGCCATTTTCCCAGCAGTCCCGCCTCCATACCCGCCTCCCCAGGGCTGGCAAAATCACGCCCATAGCTGCACACTCACTCACACACTTTCCTTTCTCTTGCAGGCCAAGCTGGACCACAACAAGAGGGAGCAGGAACGAACAAGCGGGGGTGAAGCAGACATCCAACAGCTTACAGACCTGGAGGAGCGAGTGCTGAGAGCCATTGGGTGCCAGGTGGTGGCCGTCAGCGACGTCGACCCCCTTGGGGGCAACAACGGTATGTTCATCCCCTCTCCTTCTCTCATCCCACTTCCCCCTCACAGCACAAGCCTTTCCCAATTTCCAGCTCCTGATACTGTCTGCATTCCTTGCTCCCTTCCTGCCCCCCTGCCCTCACCTTAACGCGAGTCTTGTGACTTTATGCTTTCAGATTAGCAGCAACCAGCTGACCAGCCTGTCCCTGAGCCTCCCAGTGAGAGTGAGGCAGGAGAAGAGGAGGAGGAGCAAAGCACCACGTCACTGCATGTCTCACCCACAGGCACCACCTCAGATACTGGGATTACACGGTCTTTAGAGGCAACATCGAGGGCTCTTCACTGGGTGATGCACCGGGGACGAGTGGGCTGCAGCAAGGCCAGGGGGAAAGGGTAGCTCGGGAGCCAGCTCCCCGGAGGGCGAGTTCGCGTGCGAGTTCTGCTGCACAGGACTCAGATGAGGACCTCGATGGGGAGGCGTTCACAAGAAGGGTGATGGCCATGCACACCGAGATGATAGGTGCAATGGCAAAGGTGCCCGAGAGCCTGTCGGCAATGGTAAGGAGCGTGGAGGAGTCCGCCTCCAACATTGCACAAAGCTCTGCGCACACCATGGAGCCCATCCTTGGCAGTCTGCAAAGGATGGTGGACTCCCTGAGAGACCGTGGCGACCCAGACCTCATGCCGCATGTCATGGGCGATGTGGCAGCATCCATTGCAGCACAGGCGTAAGCGACGCAACGTCTTAGCGCTGTAATGCAGTCAATGGTTGATGCCATCGAGTCTCAGACTGTTCTCATGCAGTCTTAGCTTGATGCCACAAAAGCTCTTACTGTTGCCATCGTCGCTGGGACCACCACAGTCCACTGGGGGTCTCACGGTGTCGCAGCAGGCCAGCAATCTGTTGCTAGGCATGCTGAGGTGCTGTCCCGGGGGAGTGGCAGTGTGTCAGTGGAGCAGGAACCTGCTGTCCTCTCTCAGGATGACAGCATTCTTGCTCCCACCACTGCCACTCCGCCACTGCCCTTGTCGCTGCCTGTCATCCAGCCAGGCCAGACTGCCGCCACCCAGACTGAGGTGGTGCAGTCTACAGCCGGGCCTTCCAGGCGCAGAGCTGCTCAAGGGCGTCTGACACTCAGCAGCCTTCCACCAGCCCTGCTGCAGCCACTGGAGAGACACTATGTAGGAGCACTAGATTAGGAAAGGGAACTGTAAAGAGGGGAGGCAAGGGTTTGTACAAGGGTGATTAGTTAATACTGCTGTTGTATAAATGTGTTTACTGAATGTTGCTAAATTTATTAATTGAATTTTGCAGAATTTGTAGTGTGCCTCATTTCAGCTTTGCGCTGTGATATGACAAGCGAAATGGATGGAATGATGGGGATGTGGTGAGCAACCGGGATGTGGGGTAGAATTTATTGGAACCTCAGTCTGATGAGGCGGTCACGGACCGCCCTTCCGGAAGGCCGATTGAGTGGCTGCCTCCTCCCTCGCTGCTGTTCTTCTTCCTGTTCCTCCCCCTCCTCCTCCTCCTCCTCTTCCTCTTCTCCTCCTGAGATGGTGCGGCTATGCCTGGTGGCAATGGCTGGGCCCTCATGATAGCCAAGTTGTGCAGCATGCAGCAGACCACGATGAAAAGGGCCACCCGCTCAGCCGAGTACTGGAGGGCTCCTCCCGAGCGGTCAAGGCAGCGGAACCGTTGCTTCAGCACTCCGATGGTCTGCTCAATGATGCTCCTGGTGGCAGCATGGCTCTCATTATATGAGTGCTGAGCAGGAGTGTTGGGGTTGCGGAGGGGAGTCATGTACCAGGTGGAGAGCAGATAGCCCTTTTCTCTGACCAGCCAGCCGCGAGCTTGATGTGGTGGCTGGAAGAGTGCTGGCACACCGGTCTGGCGCAGGATGAAGGCATCGTGGCTGCTGTCAGGATAGTGGGCATTGACAGTGAGGATGCGCTGCCTGTGGTCGCACACCAACTGGACATTAAGCGAGTGGTAGCTTTTGTGGTTACAGAATAGCTCAGGATTGTTATGTGCTGCCCGCAAAGCGACATGGGTGCAGTCAATGGCGCCCTGCACCATGGGGAATCCCGCTATCCTGGCAAAGCTACATGCACGCTCGTCCTGCTTCACTCTGGTGATGGGGAAGGAAATGTAGTCCCTTCTCCTTCTGTAGAGAGCCTCTGTGACCTCGCGGATGCAACAATGGACTGCGAACTGCGAGATGTTCGCTATGTCTCCTGTCACACACTGGAAGGATCTGCTGGTGTAGAAATTAAGGGCGACGGTGACCTTGACTGCCACTGGGAGAGCCGTGGTCGCCCTGCTCTGAGGCTGGAGGTCTGGCTGCAGGAGGTGGCAGAGCTCTGTGACCACCTCCTTGGTGAAGCGGACACTTCTAAGACACTGCTCCTCAGTGAAATTTATGCGGGAGAAGTGATCCCGGAATATCCTGGGAGGGTAAGGCCTCCTGTTGAGAGCCCTGTTGCCCCTCCTCCCTCTGGCCACACTTCCCAATGTTTGTCTCTGCCACCACTGCCTCCGACGTTGATGCTGGAGGGCGAGGTCCAGTGCCAGTACAGCCCCCATTAACGTATCCAAGTGTAGGACTTTGAAATCTTAGCAAAAGAAAAAGAAAGACTTGCATTTCTATAGCGCCTTTCACGACCACCGGACGTCTCAAAGCGCTTTACAGCCAATGAAGTACTTTTTGAAGTGCGGTCACGGTTGTAATGTGGGAAACGCGGCAGCCAATTTGCGCACAGGAAGCTCCCACAAACAGCAATGTGATAATGACCAGATAATCTGTTTTGGTTTTGTGGATTGAGGGATAAATATTGGCCAGGACACCGGGGAGAACTCCCCTGCTCTTCTTCGAAATAGTGGCCGTGGGATCTTTTACGTCCACCTGAGAGAGCAGACGGGGCCTCGGTTTAACGTCTCATCCGAAAGACGGCACCTCCGACAGTGCGGCACTCCCTCAGTACTGCACTGGGAGTGTCAGCCTAGCTTTATGTGCTCAAGTCTCTGGAGTGGGACTTGAACCCACGACCTACTGACTCAGAGGTGAGAGAGAGAGTGCTGCCCACTGAGCCACAGCTGACATTAATGAAAGCAGAATGAAAGGCAGAACACTCCTGAAAGTAAGAAACGTTTACCTCACTGAAAACGGCTGTTTCGCTGTGTGAAACTGAGAAGGCCGCATTGATTGGCCACTAAAATCAAACCGGCTGTTGATCCCTTTGAATACCGCTCCTACAGCGGCCGTCCGATGGCACCACACCTCCTCTTCCTGCTGTTGTTCAGGCCGGGCGCTAAGGCAGGGGGCGACAGTCAATTTTGCATCTGGGCCGATAACGGGACGTTCCATAGTCATTGACATCATGACCTGCCAGGCGCTAAAGGCCGAGGCGCTAACCGTTAGCACCAGCGATAAATCCCGGGTGAATTTCACGTGCGGCGTTGGATTCGCCATGCCCCACCGCAAACCCATTAGCGTCCCGTTAGCCCCCCCCCCCGGCGCTAACAGGAGGTGCGAACATGCCGAATTTCTCCCCCATCTTCTCTACGTCTACCCTATCAAACCCTTTCATAATCTTGAAGAACGCTATCAGGTCGCCCTCAGTCTTCTCTTTTCTGGAGAGAACAGCCCCAGCCTGTTCAGTCTTTCCTGATAGGTATAACCTCTCAGTTCTGGTATCATGCCAGTAAATCTTTTTTGCACCTTCCCCAGAGCCTCTGGGGGTGATTTTGCCAGCCCTGGGGAGGCGGGTTTGGAGGTGGGACTGCCGGGAAAATGGCAGAATCTGGGGGCCCCACCCCGCCCCCAACCCGCCTCCGTGCCATCTTCCCGGGAGGCGGGTACCCGACCTGCGCCGGGTCCTGTCTCCTGGAGGCGGGAAGGGGATTACAGCCACTTGGCTGCCTGTTAACAGGCAATAAAGAGGATTATCCCCATTGTTCCAGCAGAGGCGCGGGCTTCCCGACGTCGGGAAACCCCGCCAGGGTCACCGAGGCGAGCAGTGGGTCTGCGGGGCCCAAAAGTCCGCTGTGGAGGTGAGTGATGGGTGCAAGTGTGAAGAGGTAAGTATGTGAGGTGAGTGAAAAGTGTTAGAAAAAGTCTCCTTACCTTTGTTTCTTCCTGCAGGCTTCAATCGTTGGGGATCCGGAGGCTTCGGCATCTCCACGGCAGAGATGACAGAATGGCTGCTGCATTCTCCGATGCAACAGCCATCTACCTTCAGCTCACAAAATAGGTTTGGTGAGTCTTGAGTACAAGAACTCACCAAACAACAGAGAATGTCAGTGTTTGACAGCTTCTCAAAGCTGTCAAATGATGACAATTCATCTGTCAAAAATTTTTGACAGATGAAACGTCATACGCTGACGTTCTCTGTAACTGGCTTCCCCTTAATTGGCCTGCTAAGCCCGCTGGGTGGGCTTAACAAGGTCAATCAAGGGAAAATAGCGTGGGTTGGCCAGAAGTCGATGGAGGCGGGACTAAAACCCGACAAGCAGCAGTCCCGCCTCCAACGCGCCCCCATTGGCAAAATCACCCCCTCTATATCCTTTTTATAATATGGAGACCAGACCTGCACACAGTACTCCGAGTGTGGTCGAACCAAGGTTCTATATAAGTTTAACATAACTTCTCTGCTTTTCCATTCTATCCCTCTAGAAATGAATCCCAGTGCATTGTTTGTTTCTATATTGGCCTTATTAACCTGCATTTCTACTTTTAGTGAACTGTGTATTTGTACCCCCAGATCCCTCTGCTCCTCTACCCCATTTAGATACTTATTTTCCAAGGAGTATGTGGCCTCCTTATTCTTCCTACCAAAATGTATTCCCTCGCACTTATCTATATAGAAGTCCATTTGCCAATTACACATCCATACAAGCAAGTTTATTAAAGTCTCCCTGTATTTTGTCGCAATCCTCCTCTGTATTAACTACACCCCACAATTTGGTGTCATCCGCAAATTTTGAAATTGTACTTACGATTCCTGAGTCCAGATCGTTTATTATTTTGTTCCATTGGGTCACTTACCATGGAAATTGAAAAGATAAAAACCTTTAGGCCTGGGTGACTTTTTGTCATCATGTCAATGTGTTGCAGGCAATCCCGGACATATACTCTGAAGTCAGACACCATCATGCGCTTGCCTTCACTCTGCCCATGGCCAACTGCGTAACAAGGGGAAAAAAATAGAATGGCTTAGAGGCATTAAACAATTGGGCGGCGAGACCCCTCAAAGGCTCGGTGACGCGGGCGGAGCAGGACGCTGCTCAGGTCACTCTTCTCAGCTGGGGTAGTGTGGAGGGAGCCGCTACGATGAGCCTTTGCGCTCCCGTGTTCAGGAGGAGACGATCAGCTGGGGCTGCCTCTCCTGATCGCTATCAGTGATTCCCCCCCTCTCCCACCGCTGAAAGTGTGAGGCCATCGGGGAGACAAACTTGTGCTTATACAGCGCCTCATCGTATCTCTGAGAAACGTCTTAAAGTGCTTCAGGTACGAACAATGACTCTAAGCATGGGAAACTATCGTAATATAAAGAAAGGAAGACTTACAAAGTATTTGCAGCACAGAAACAGGCCATTCGGCCCGAAAGGTCCATGCACTCTAGCCTATAGAAAAAAATAGGAGCAGGAGTAGGCCATTCGGCCCTTCGAGCCTGCTCCGTCATTCAGTATGATCATGGCTGATCCTCTATCTCAATACCATATTCCCGCTCTCTCCCCATACCCCTTGATGCCTTTTGTGTCTAGAAATCTATCTATCTCCTTCTTAAATATATTCAGTGACTTGGTCTTCACAGCCTTCTGTGGTAGAGAATTCCACAGGTTCACCACCCTCTGAGTGAAGAAATTTCTCCTCATCTCAGTCCTAAATGTCCTACCTCATATCCTGCGACTGTGACCCCTCGTTCTCGACCCCCCCCCCCCAGCCAGGGGAAACATCCTCCCTGCATCCAGTCTGTCTAGCCCTGTCAGAATTTTATACGTTTCCACGAGATCCCCTCTCATTCACTCAACTTGTCTAAATCGCCTTGAAGTCTCTTTGCATCCTCCTCACAACTCAGAATCCCACCTAGTTTCGTGTCATCAGCAAACTTGGAAATATTACATTTGGTTCCCTCATCCAAATCATTGATATATATTGTGAATAGCTAGGGCCCAAGCACTGATCCCTGTGGTACCCCACTAGTCACCGCCTGCCACTCCGAAAAAGACCCATTTATTCCTACTCTCTGTTTCCTGTCTGTTAACCAACTTTCAATCCATGCCAGTATATTACCCCCAATTCCATGTGCTTTAATTTTGCACACTAACCTCTTATGTGGGACTTTATCAAAGGCCTTCTGAAAATCCAAATACACCACATCCACTGGTTCTCCCTTGTCTATTCTACCAGTTACATCCTCAAAAAACTCCAGTAGGTTTGTCAAACACGATTTCCCTTTCATAAATCCATGCTGACTTTATCTAATCCTGTTGATATTTTCTAAGTGTCCTGTTATCACATCCTTTGTAATAGACTCTAGCATTTTCCCTACTACTGATGTTAGTCTAACCGGCCTGTAGTTCCGTTTTCTCTCTCCCTCCTTTTTTTAAATAGTGGGGTTACATTTGCCACCCTCCAATCTGCAGGAACTGTTCCATAATCTATAGAATTTTGGAAGATAACAACCAATGTATCCACTATTTCCATGGCTACCTCTTTTAGTACTCTGGGATGCAGATTATCAGGCCCTGGGGATTTATCAGCTTTCAGTCCCATTAATTTCTCCAGCACTATTTTTTTACTAATACTAATTCCCTTTAATTCCTCCTTCCCACTAGACCCTTGGTTCCCTTCACTAGACCCCTGGTTAAGTCAGAAGACCATGTGTTCAAGACTCACTCCAGAGAGTTGAGCACATAACCTAGGCTGACATTTATTTATTTCTGCAGCGCCTTTCACCACCTCAGGACGCCCCAAAGCGCTTTACAGCCAATGAAATACTTTTTGAAGTGTAGTCACTGTTGCAATGCAGCAAAAGGCGGCAACCAAATTGCGCACAGCAAGCTCCCACAAACAGCAATGTGATAATGACCAGATAACCTGTTTTCGTGCTGCCTTGGCCCAGGACACTGGGGAGAAACTCCTCTGCTCTTCTTCCGATAGTGCCATTCACACCCACCTGGCATGGCAGACGGGGGTCGCCAACTCTGGTTGGACAAATTCCTGGAGGTTTCATCACATGACCTCCCACCTCCAACCGCCCCCTCCCCCTCCCCCCCACCCCCCCACTCCACCGCCACCATCTTCAATATTTTTATGGAAGTGACTGCTGCCAACGAAGTTAAAGTAGTTGCGCATGCGCAGTCTAAGTGTTTTTTCAATTTTTCGCTTCTCGACTCACGGGCTCTGTGACAAAAAGCAGAAACATCATCGCTATCTGCTTCCAGATCAATGCGCAGTACGGTTCCAGCAGTCACTCCGTATTTTTATAACCAATAAACATAAGTGTTCAAAGTAAATGAAAATAAAACCATTTGTTTTAGCGCCCCCCCCCCCCCCCCCCCCGCGGTGATTTTTCTCCCGGGTTTTTGCGTGCCGCAGTGTCCTGGAGGTTAACCTTCAATTCCTGGACACTCCTGGGCTAATCCTGGAGGTGTTGGCAACACTAGGGCAGACGGGGCCTCGGCTTAACGTCTCACGCGAAAGACAGCACCACCGACAGTGCAGCACTCCCTCAGCATTGCACTGGGAGTGTCGGCCTGGATTTTGTGCTCGCGTCTCTGGAGTGCGACCTGACCCCTTGACCTTCTGACTCAGTCGGCAAGAGTGCTACCCACTGAGCCCCGGCTGACACTGCAGTGCTATCCCTTTACAAACGGAGATTCTAACTAACCTCAAACGTATTCATCTTCGCTACACAGGGCTGGTGGCTCTGGCCTAATTCTTTTGGGGAAATTTTTGACACTTTTTAAAAAAAAATTATTTGTCTCACCTGGGTCAGTAAGCGGAGGAAGGGTGGGATGAGGCATCCCATTATGTAACTGGCGGCCGTGCCTTCAGTTGCCTGGGCCCTAAGCTCTGGAATTCCCTCCCTAAACCTCTCCACCTCTCTCTCCTCCTTTAAGACGCTCCTTAAAACCTACCTCTTTGACCGAGCTTTTGGTCACCTGTCCTAATATCTCATGTGGCTCGGTGTGAAATTTTTGTTTGATAACGCTCCTGTGAAAAGCCTTGGGAGGTTTTACTACGTTAAAGGCGCTGTATAAATACAAGTTGTTTTGTTATTGTTGAAGTCCCACTCCAGAGACTTGAGCACAAAATCTAGGCTGACACTCCCAGTGCCGTGCTGAGGGAGTGCTGCACTGTCGGAGGTGCCGTCTTTGATGAGTCGTCAAATCGAGGCCCCCTTCTGCCCTCTCAGGTGGATGTAAAAGATCCCGTGGCACAACAGTACCTACACTTCAGAAAGAAAAGTAATTCATTGGCTGTAAAGCGTTTTGGGAGATCCTGAGGTTGAGAAAGACACTGATGTAAGAAAACTACCAGGCACTTGGTCTAAGCGTTAAACAAAGCTTTAATCAACTGTTTTACAACATGGAGGTCTAGTTGTCCTTCACTAGTTCCTGTTAAAGAATGTCCTGAGCAAGCTGGGCCCATGCCCGAGTATTTATACTCTCCCTGGACAGCGCCACCAGCAGGCCGCCCAGTATTATGTCATAAGCCATTTCCCATGAATGACAAGATTCATGTCAGCCACGATATAAATGCAAGTTCATTCTGTCAGGTGAGGCTGAGATCGATTCTGCTGCGATGTCCTACACAGGCGATTGTCTGCCGTCACTCACATGTCTAGACTCATACGCAAAGAGCAGAACCCCGGCAAGGATCAGCGCCTTCAGGAGCTGCAAAGACGCAGGCTATAGTGGAGCCCACTCCCCACGCTCAGCCAGCAGGGTCCCGAAGGTAAACTCCCTGGGATTGGTTAAGGCCGGCAGCCAATGGGAAGACCCGTTGCTTGGTGGCTGCTGTCATTACTGGGGAGGGGGGTTTTAGCGTCGTATAAAAACTGGTAGGAGCGGGGGATGAGGAGAAATGTTACTTACGAGACGAGTTGTTGTGATCTGGACTGCGCTGCCTGAAAGGGCGGTGGAAGCAGATTTAATAGTGACTTTCAAAAGAGAATTGGATATAGAGTTGAAAAGGAAGAATTTGCAGGGCTATGGGGAAAGAGCAGGACTGTGGGACTAATTGGAGAGCTCTTTCAAAGAGCCGGAGCAGGTGAGATGGGCCAGATATCCTCCTGATGCGCTGTACGATGCTATGAATGGGGGAGGGGGGGAAAGTTGGGCAAGAAACTGCAACACGATGCCCTTCAGAGACCCTTTGCAAAAAAGGGACTGATTTGTTTGGGGCCTGTGCTCCGAACCATCATTAACCTGGAACCCTGCTTCTCTGAAACTCATGCACAAGTTGGCAGGCGGGAGGGGAATGTTACCGAGGCAAAAGAAATACAACTGCCAAAGTAGGAACAGATTGAGCCGGGCAGAAAGCCCTTTTGTTTAACCTGAAATGAGTGGGGCCCAGGAAGAGATTAAACTCGGAACAGAATCTTTTCTTGTTACTTTGTGTAAAAAAAAACTGTTGTCGACCGAAAATGTAGCGAGCAGTTCAGATTTGATAAAGCCAGAAACACCTTCCACATGAGCAGTCTTTCTCCACTCCAAACAAAAAAAGATATTTACATTTTAACAACAATGCAAAAGAAGCAGAGGGGAGATGAGGAGAAATGCTTTTTACTCAGCAAAGTGTTGTGATCTGCAATGCGCTGCCTGAAAGGGGTGGTGGAAGCAGATTCAACAGTGACTTTCAAAAGGGGAATCGGATATATAGTTATAAAGGAAAGATTTACAGGGCTAGGGGGAAAGAGTGGGGGACTGGGACTAATTGCTCTCTGCTCTAAGGTGAACAACCGCACATTCTCTGGTCTCTCCGCATTCGGTCCCATCTCATGAATGCCACTTTGCACATGGAGTTTCCTAGTTTTTCGTGCCAGCTTTCGACGTGGCAAATTAGGTCCACTAATTCCATTTCAGGCTTCTTTCCTCCTTTGCTTGGACAGTTTTCTTTCATCTTCCCTGTTTTCAAGTCATCAAGCCATCACCTGTCCTAACCCATCCTTTCCCAGGACCTCAAAGCGGTGGGACTCCTCACCTCCCTCAGTCTCCCCTTCCTCCTCTAACCAACACTTTATCCAAAGGCTTTCAGAAACCCAAGATGGCATCACCGAATCAGCATCTCTTAATCTGTTCACTGCACAACTCTTCCCAACCTTGCTAGTGTCCTGCACTGTGGATCTTTCATTTATAAATGAACAGCCTCTTCCTAACAGGGACTATGGGCCAATCCAATACTTCCCCTTTAAGCATATCCGAGATGTAATCCAGGGTCTACTCTGCGAGCGTCACACATCATGGATCTTGTCCAATGTTTGCATAGTTGCGTCTATTTGTATAAAAAGTCTCTGCAGAAACATTTTCCTGTCTTGTAACCCAATAGTCTATGAAAAAATGCACATCCCAGTGGAGACCCATCCTCCCCTCACGCCAGTAGCGGAAATCCAGGCTTATTTTCTCATCTACAACCATTGAGGCTAATTGTAGCTGACCGGACTGCGATCAGTAACACAGCACAACAGACCTTCCTAGGCTGTACAGCTACGCATTGGAGCCAACATCGGAGCCCCTGGGGGATTGTTAAAGTCAACTCTCTGGTCTTATGTTACTGGTACAAATTGCTCCCATTATGGCCTTGGAGCTGTTCCACACAGTTGTGCCTCACAACACTAAACTGTGGACTGTTTCCGCCTCATCATCATCACCTTGCATTAATATAGCGCCTTTAATGTAGGGAAAGATATTAGGAGGGTTGACTGAAAGCTTGGTCAAGGAGGTAGGTTTTAAGGAGGTGAGAGAGGGAGAGATGGAGAGGTTTAGGGAGGCAATTCCAGAGCTTAGTGCCTGGAAGGCTGAAGGCACAGCCCTCAGTGGCAGGACAAAGGGAATCGGGGGGATGTGCAAGATGCCAGAGTTGGAGGGACGCAGAGTTCTCGAAGGGTTGTAGGGCTAGAAAAGGTTACAGTGAGATGGAGGGGGCGAGGCCGTGAAAGGATTTGAATACGAGGATGAGAATTTTAAATTGGTGTTGGGGGAACGGGGGGCCAATGCATGTCAGCGAGCACAGGGGGGGATGGGTGAACGGGACTCGGTGCGGGCACTCCTTAAAGTCTCACCGCACGGGTTAGAAACAGAGGAACACCCATTGTATCAACAAAGTATTACAAAGTATTTACAGCACAGAAACATTTGGCCCAACTGGTCCATATCGGTGTTCTGCTCCTCACGAGCCTCCTCCCACCCTTCTTCATCTAACCCCAACAACATAACCTCCCATTCCTTTCTCCCTCATGTGCTTATCTAGCTTCCCCTTGATTGCATCTCTGCTATTCACCTCAACCACTCCCTGTGGTAGCGAGTTCCACATTCTAACGCTTGTTAGACAAACAGAAGGGCTTGGTGGTAGTTGATCTAAAGAGGTATCTGTATAATTGTCCAGTAAATAAGTCTGACAAAACATTGTATCTGTGGAGAGTAAAAATAGGCTGTAACCCCACTCTGTGTTTTGGAATGGGGCTGGAGTCATGGAAACAGCAATGTGATAATCAGATAATCTGTTTTTAGTGATGCTGGTTAAGGGATAAATATTGGCCCAGGACACCGGGGAGAACTCCCCTGCTCTTCTTCGAAATAGTGCCATGGGATCTTTTACATCCACCTGAGGGGGCAGACGGGGCCTCGGTTTAGCGTCTCATCTGAAAGAGGGCACCTCCGACAGTGCAGCACTCCCTCAGCACTGCACTGGGAGTGTCAGCCTGGATTATGTGTTCAAGTTGAACCCCCAACCTTCTGACTCAGAGGTGAGATTGCTGCCATTGTGACAAGGCTTACACCCTCACACAGGGGCCTGCTGTATCTCATCTGGCCTTCAGCGCCATGCAGACAATACTTTCCACCGGTGTGCGAGGCACTCTGTTACTGCCCGCCCTCTCCCACAGACCTAAGCCTCATCAATGACTCACCCCCCAACCTGCTCTTACATTCAGTGAACACACACCCTGGCCCACATGCTGGACGTACATCTGTCAGACATCAAACACCGTGCGGGGGTGGGGGGGGATTCACTATGTGCCCTAGTGATATGTAATAGCCTACTTTATGAATGGGTTTATGATTTTATTACACATTGCACGGAGGGAACGCACTATAAAGTGATGTTAACAAGGTCCACAAGTGGTAGAACTGATCCGTGCGACATCAAGTGGCCCTCACAATCCTCCACGGGCTAAAGCCCAATTTTACCTTAACTCACCGCGGGGAACGGGGCAGTTCTGGGACGGACGCCTGATTTTACATCCCGCCTGATTTTACATTCCATTGGAGCTGCCTTTCTGCATCTCCGAGTAGCTGATGATGATGGGAATTGGCGGCACCTGCAATCGGTTTGTTTGTTTGGCTTTTTGGCCACGGACGCTGTGCCATGTTAAGAGAGTGAGCAACAGAAAAGGGATAAAGAATACCTTAAGAGAGTTTGGGAGCTTTTTGTACTGATCATTGTACTTTAGCAATATTATTAGAGTTAATCCTGCACTGTACTGTCCTCCTATTTCTCCTAAGCTCTAAATGTGTTACCTGACACACTCCAGGTATCATCTTGCCTCAGTTGGCGGCACTCTCACCTTTGGGTCAAAGGTTTGTGGGCTTGAGCCCCACTCCAGGGAGCTTTTGGAGGCGGGACTCCCACTTTGTCGGGTTTCAGTCCCGCCTCCATCAGCTTCTGGCCAACCAGTGGGATTTTCCCCTGATTGACCTTGTTAAGCCCGCCCGGCGGGCTCAGCAGGCCAATTAGGGCAAAGCCGGTTGCAGCGCACGTCAACGTATGACGTGTCATCTGTCAAGAATTTTTGAAAGAAGAAATGTCATCGTTTGACAGCTCTGTGAAACTGTCAAACACTGACATTCTGTGTAGTTTGATGAGGTCTTGCATACAAGACCTCATCAACCTTCTTTCTTTTACAGAAATGAGATGTTTGTTGCATATGAGAATGCAACGGACATCTGTCATCTGCAACACAGAGGGTGCGAGACTCTCCGTATAGAAGTCGACTGAAGCCTGCAGGAAGAAACAAAGGTAAGTACACTTTGAAAAACACTTAGGACTTACCTCAGATACCCACCTCTACACTCTTGCACCCATCACTTACCTTCACAGTGCACTTTTGCAGCCCCTCCGACCCCCGCAGACCCAGTACTCGCCTCGCTGAGCTGACGGGTTTTAGAGCCTTCGGGAAGCCCGCACTTGAGGGCAAAAAGGGGATAATCCTATTTTCTGCCTGTTAACGACCTGTTAACAGGCAGTTAAGTGGCTGTAATCCCTTCCCGCCTCCAAGGAGATGGGACCCGGCACGGGACGGCAACCCGCCTCCTGGGAAGGTGGCATGAAGGTGGGTTGGGGGCGGGTTTGCCACCCGCCCCCAAATTCTGCCATATTCCCGGCAGTCCCGCCTCCATACCCGCCTCCCCGGGGCAGAGAAAATCGCCCCCATGGTCTCAGCCCACATGTCAGTGCAGTGCTGAGGAGGCACCGCATCGTTGGAGATGAGACATCAAACCAAGGCCCTGCCTGTTCAGGTGCGTAAAAGATCCCATGGTCCTACTCAAAGAAGAGCAGGGGAGGTTTTCCAGTGTGCGGGCCAACATTCCTCCCTCAACCAACACCACCAGAAGTGGATCAGCTGGTCATTGATCTCATTTTCTGTTTGTGGGACCATGGTGTCTGCGAATTGGTTGCCATGTTAGCCTACATAACAACAGCGATTAAACTTCAAAAGTAATTCATTAGTTGTGATTTTCTTTGGAATGTTCTGAGGATGTAATTTGCCTATTTTCTTTCTTTCTTTCTTTTTCCTTTCTGCATCCTGAATGGGTTGAAATCAAGACCTATGCCTCCATCTCCTACCCAACCCATTCTTGCCCAACCCCTCAACACTGCGGCACTCCTCACCTCCCTCTGTCCTTATTGAACAATAAGGGGAGTCAAGGGTTGTGGGGAACAGGCAGGGAAGTGGAGTTGAGGCCAAGATCAGATCAGCCATGATCTTATTGAATGGCGGAGCAGGTTCGAGGGGCCGAATGACCTACTCCTGCTCCGACATCTTATGTTCTTATGCCCTCTCTTCCTCCTACGACCCACAGGTTTTAAAAATCTTTCTTCCTGCTTTATCTTCTTTTCCACCCTACACTTTGCATCCTCGGTGGAGTCCCTATGCCTGGGGCCTTGGTTTAGATTCTCAACAATACAAAACGAGTTAGTCCTGGAACCATGTAAGGCTGGTTGTAAGGATGTGAAACACACAGCCCCAGAAGGCTATAGTTGTGAAGTCAATTGACGTGTTTAAGAGGGAGATGGACGCTTATTTGGAAAGTAGGGAACATGGGGAGGAGGCAGTCAATTTGGATCAAAAAGATAGAGTTGCTATGGCTAACAATAATGGCGGAGCAGGCTCAATGGGAGTAAACCTACCCTTGTTACTCTGTTGTTATAACATCTTCTGTGAGCGATCTATGCCATGTTTTTGTGAAAGATCCAGTCCATGTTTTGTTAGCGATCCATTCAATGTTTTGTGACAGATCAATTTAAGTAAAGTGTGAGTTTAGGAGCTCATGGTTGAGGAAGAAGGTGAAATCGACAGTAAAGACAACATAGTTGAGCGATTGTCTTGTGTGTACGGCAGTCACTCGTCTCCAAAAGAAGGTGCTGCATATAAACACTTTCCTGAGGGACTGTTGTGCCCGAGTTAAGAGCCGGCAGACGGTACTTACTGTGATCGTGTGAAAATACGAACAGGGATTGACCCGCGAACATCACAGAAATTTCCATGTAGCGGCCGCTGTGTTCTCCTGCACCATGTATTATCATCATTAGAGCCCTGGAGGAATTTGGTGAAAGAAGAATTGAGCAGCAGAACAGCAAGCATCACCTTCAACGTAAAACAAGTCACGCTAAAACCCTGTAATTCAACCCTGATTCCACCTCCATAATATCGCCAGTCTCCGCCCTGCCTCAGCCCATCTGCTGCTGAAACCCTCATCCATGCTTTTGTTACCGCCATACTCGATTATTCCAAGTCCCGTTCGCCCACCACCCCTGCGCTCACTGACCACCATTGGCTCCCTGTCCAGCAATGCCTCGAACATAAAATTCTCACCTTGTGTTCTAATCTCTCCATGGCCTCGCCCCCTCCCTATCTCTGTAACCTCTTCCAGCCCTACAACTCTCCGAGGACTCTGCGTTGCTCCAATTCTGGCCTCTTGCGCATCCCCGATTTCCTTCGGCCCACCATTGGCGGCCATGGCTTCAGCTGTCTCAGCCCCAAGATCTGGAATTCGCTGCCTAAACCTCTCCACCTTTCTACCTCTCTCTCGCTTCCTCTACGACGCTCCTTAAAACCTACCTCGTCACCTGGATGGCAGCCAAATCCAGCAGCTCGATTGTTTCTGTTCCCTCCTTTTCTCTACAAAGTTTGGTCCACTTCCCTCCCCCCTCCCTTTCTCCGCTGAAGCCATTAACCCCTTGCTGAGATGTGGCTCCCACGGGCTCGTTACCCTCCGGTACTTTGCCCGAGTGATCTTTCCAGATGTTTTGAGACGAGGCTGCTTGACCCGTGGATTATGTCCTCGCCCAAAGCGCGCACATGCCGTCCTAATATCTTCTTATGTGGCTCGGTGTCAAATTTTGTTTGATAATCGCTCCTGTGAAGCGCCTTGGGATGTTTTGTTATGTTAAGGGTGCTATATCAATGCAAGCTGGTGATTATCGGTCCAGGTGTTCCCTGCGTTCGTTCGCACCCAGTCTGATGCAGCGATAAGCAGCTTAACCAACTTTCCCGCGTTCGGGGAGTGGGGAGCAGGAAGTGGCGCCTGACTCATGAGATCGCGGTGTCCTGGTCTCCTGCCTCAGAGAGGGTTCCAGCTGTGCGTGGGCCGAGCCAGATGTTCTCTGTATTTCTCTCACTTTCTACTTCTGCAGAGCCATGGGGCAGTTTGAGTCTATTCAAGAGTGACCCATCTAAACCCACTCACACCAATGTTTCCTCCGTCTCTTTGTAAAGGCAGCCAGAATGAGCCTTGGGACTGAACCCCTGTACATGGGTGCTGGAGCTGAAAGAAAGGGTTCCTAGATCCTTCATTTCTTTACATCCCCCGTCAGCCCTCCCTACAAACTCTTAGAATCATAGAATGATACAACATAGAAGGAGGCCTTTCGGCCCATTGTGCATGTGCCGGCTCTTTGAAAGAGCTCTCCAACTAGACCCACTCCCTTGCTCTTTCCCCGTAGACCTGCAAATTTTTCCTTTTCAAGTATTTATCCAATTCCCTTTTGCAAGTTACTATTGAATCTGCTTCCACCGCCCTTTCAGGCAACGCGTTCCACAACCTTCTGACTCAGAGTGAGAGCTCCCCCACTCAGCCACGGCTGACACAGATGACATTATAGCATCTGACGAAAGCTCATCGACCTGAAACGTTAACTCTGTTTCTCTCTCCACAGATGCTGCCTGACCTGCTGAGTGTTCCCAGCATTGTCCGTTTTTATTTCAGATTTCCAGCGCCAGGCTGTGGAATGGCCCTGCCAGGAGAATGCTGTTGTGCTCGGATGCAATGTTTTTTTAAAACTGGGCAATATTTTCCTCTGTTTCTTAATGTAAGTGAATTGTAGACATGAAGTTAAACTGGGGGAATGCCTTTTTATATCCACCATTACCTTTTGCTAGAATTAATGAATAAAGTAAGTTTTGCCCCTTAGCATTTGGAGGCAATCTAGTAGAATACACTGGCCCTATCTTCTCTCTCTGTCTCTCCTCCCCTCACCTCCGCCTGAGGCCTTAGCTGGTTATAGAAGTGAGTAACTGAGCGCTACAGAGCCCCAGTCTGTGTTGAGCGATGGGTGCAGTACTTGGTCACCCGGTCCCTGGGGTAGAGAGGGGTAAAATCTCCCAGGTCTCCCTGTTCCTGGTTACTGCCCTGGGACACCAGCTGGACGTTGTGTGTGCACTTTGGGCGAGGACATAATCCACGGGTCAAGCAGCCTCGTCTCAAAACATCTGGAAAGGTCACTCGGGCAAAGTACCGGAGGGTAACGAGCCCGTGGGAGCCCCATCTCAGAAAGGGGTTAATGGCTTCAGCGGAGAAAGGGAGGGGGAAGGGAAGTGGACCAAACTTGGTAGAGAAAAGGAGGGAACAGAAACAATCGAGCTGCTGGGTTTGGCTGCCATCCAGGTTGTTAAGGGTGTTGTTTATTGCAGATAACTAAACAAATGTGTACAATCTAATGCTGAGTGCTTTGCAGTAACGTACAATATAGAAAGAGAGGATTTGCATTTATATAGCGCCTTTCACAACCTCAGGACGTCCCAAAACTCTTCACAGCCAATGAAGTACCTTTGAAGTGTAGTCACTGTTGTAATGTAGGAAACACAGCAGCCAATTTGCGCACAGCAAGATCCCACAAACAACTAGTGTGATAATGACCAGATAATCGCTTAAGTGATGTTGGTTGAGGGATAGATATTGGCCAGGACACCAGGGAGAACTCCCCTGCTCTTCTTCAAAGTAGTGCCATGGGATCTTTATGTCCACCTGAGTGAGCAGACGGGGCCTCGGTTTAACGTCTCTGAAAAACAGCACCTCTGACAGTGCAGCACTCCCTCAGCACTGCACTGGGAGTGTCAGTCTAGATTTTGTGCTCAAGTCTCTACCGCACCTCAGCACAGAACATGTAGAGGTGTGTTACAAGGCTTTCTTAGAAACTGTCCAAAATACACCTTGGAGCAAGATGCTCACTAAAGAGCGGGTGTTTCACAATGTTTCTCTGTTGGTAAGAGATATACATGAGCAACAACTTGTACTGATAGTAGCACTGTTCATGCAGTAAAATGACCCAAGGTGGTTTGCAGTGTGGGGGCAGGGCAACTGGACACCCAGCAGGAGATGGGAGTAGAGTTGGGGAAGGTGACTGAGGGTGCGGCTCAACAGTTACATTTCGAGGAGGTTTTGAAGATGATGAGAGATGAAACTGTGTGGCGTGAATTAGGAAGATTTCTTTTCAGTGAAAATTGATAATAGGATCACTATAAATGCTGCAGAAATTCTCAGTCACCCTGATTCAAGGCAGGGAGTGGGAACCTCAACGCATCCCAAATTGTAACCCCACTATTTTAAGGCAGAATAACGAGAGATCTGGGGAAGGAGGGAAAGGGCAGAGGAAGAAAAAAAAGCAGGAGAAACAGAGAGAAAGGGACAGAGAAACAGAGGGAGGGACAGAGATAAAGAGACAGAGAAATAGACAGAGGGACAGAGAAACATAGAGAAAGAGACAGAGAAACAGAGAGAGAAACAAAGAGAAACAGACAGAGAAGCAGAGAGAAAGAGACAGAAACACAGGGCTAGAGAGAAAGGGACAGAGAAATACATAGAGGGACAGAGAGAAAGAGACAGAAAGAAATCTGAGAGACAGACATGAGAGAAGGAGACAGAGACACACAACAGACAGAGTAAAACAGGAGACAGAGAGAGAGAGGCAGAGTGTAAGAGAGGAACACTCACACATCTTAGGGAAACATGAGAGACAGAAACAGAAGCGACAGAACGAATCAGAGATAGAGAGAGACTCGGAAACAGAAAGAAAGAGAGACAGAGAGAAACACAATAGAGAAAAGCAGGAGACTGAGAGAGAGGCAAAGAGCATGAGTGAAAGAGACACACGCATATTAGGGAAACACGAGAGACAGCAAGAATCAGAGGCTGAAACACGAGAGACTAAAATAGTCAAAGAGACAGAGAAACACCGCGACGGTTTTAGAGAAACAGGGATAGAGTGAAGGAAAAGGAGAAAGAAACACCAGAGAGATAGAAACAAAGAGACAGGGACATATCAGAGACAGAAACAAGGAGAGAAAAGCCATTGTTGCAGAAAAGAGACAAAAGGAGACATACTTCGAAAAGTGCTTCATTGGCTGTAAAGCACTTTGGAATGTCCTGAGGTCATAAAAGGTGCTGTAGAAATGCAAGTTCTTTATTTTCCTTTCCTTAGTCATAGCACAGACTGATGATCAAACTTTTTTTTATTTATTCGTTCATGGGATGTGGGCATCGTTGGCAAGGCCAGCATTTATTGCCCATCCTAATTGCCCTCGAGAAGGTGGTGCTGAAGCTGCCTTCTTGAACCGCTGCAGTCTGTGTGGTAACTGAAGACCTTCCTGGTCTAGGCGGCTCAGAGAGGGTAGGGCCAACCTTCGCAGTGCATGGGTTGAGGAGCCTTGCCTGCATATCACAGGTGCACTGCCCATGATCTCCCAATATCCACAGCCAGAGGCCAAGCCTTCATCCACCAGTGCATCATCCCCGGGAAATTACCCCAGAACCGTCAAGGAGGTGTTTTTTTGTTTTAAATAGTATTTTTTAAGATGTATGAAACTTTGCTTTCCCTCTGGATCATTGAAACTCAACATTCCTCCCCGTCTAGTTCCCTTAAGGAAATGCTTGGCATTGCACAGTATTGGCCTACCCACTCGCACATACTTTATGGCCCAACATTGCAATCTCGCAGTAACTTCTAGATCACTTCACAGCATTCTTTACAGTGAAGGACGGGACATCGTATTCCATCCTTTAAAGTCGTATCTCCCAGAAACGCCTCATTGATGGCCACTAACAAGACCTTGGGCCCTAGAAACCCACAATCCTACTCCGACGTCCTAACAACAGCCGAACACGGGCAACACGGTGGCATAGTGGTTAGCACTGGTGCCTCACAGCGCCAGAGACCCGGGTTCGAATCTGACCTCGGGTGACAGGTCTGTGAGGGAGTTGCACATTCTCCGAACTTGGCGGGTGTCAGCCGTGGCTCAGTGGATAGCACTCCCTCGTCTTGAGTCTAGAGAAGATTGTGGGTTCAAGTCCAACTCCAGAGACTAGAGCGCAAAATCTAGGCTGACACTCCCAGTGCAGCACTGAGGGAGTGCTGCACTGTCGGAGGTGCCGGCTTTCAGGTGAGGTGATAAACCGAGGCCCCATCTGCCCTCTCAAGTGGACGTAAAAGATCCTGTGGCACTATTTTGAAGAAGAGCAAACATTTATCCTTCAAGTAACATCACTAAAATAGATGATCTGGTCATTAACTCATTGCTGTTTGTGGGACCTTGCTGTGTGCAAATTATTTGTTGTATTTCCTACATCGCAATTGTAACTGTACTTTATTGGCTGAAAGGAGTTTTGGGACATCCTGAGGTTGTGAAAGGTGCTGTAGAAATGCAAGTTCTTTCTTTCTTTATTCACCGGTGTTAAGAACAGTCATTGTCAGTCATTCTTGACAACTCAGTTGTGAAATGCATTAGTGTACCTGACTAGACCCTAATCCACTCAAATCAAGACGGTCCTAGCTTCGATCCCTAGTCTGTGTCGAATTAGCTCTTCTCAGCCTGGATGGGAACATCACAATTGGCATCGACATCACTGGGTTAGGGAGGGGATGATGCGGAGATGCCGGTGTTGGACTGGGGTGGACAAAAATGAGAAGTCGCACAACACCAGGTTATAGTCCAAGGGGTAAAAATTCACTTGGTTGCGCCTCCCGTTAGCGCCTTAAGAGGGCGCTAATGGGGCGCAAAGCTGCTAACGCCCGGGCGCAGCGATGTTTGCGCCGCTCGAGAACTTAACTTGAGATTGTGCGGCGGCGCTAAAACTTACCGCTGCGACCACCTGCGCGCGCAGATTATGACGTCATTCCATGGTGCAACGCCCTTGGGGCGCCCCGGAGCGGAAATTGAGTGGCGCCCCCTGCCTTACCGCCTGGCGCATCCAACGACCAGAAGACTGGAACGCTATCAATCGCTGTGGGGCTGGGGGGGGGGGGCGCTATTTAAAGGGGGCCTCTTCGTGTCTTTTATTGTTGGTGGCATTTTTGAACTACGCATTCTGAGAGAGAGAGGGACAGACTTCTGGAGAGATTCAACGTTGTGTGAAGGAGTTTTGGGTACTGAGCAGCACTTTGCAGGTTCATTTTGATTTGCCATTCCTTGTATCGATTTAGCAGAGACTGTGGGAGCTGCACTCTGCTCTTTGCCTGTACTCTCCATTGTTCTTTCCAGCACATTGATGTGCAAGTCTCTCCAGGCCGAGATTCAAGGCTGCAATGAACAGGATGTGGATGGAAAGCAAGATTAACCATCCCCTTTAAGAACTGGCCCGTGCCATTGTGTGTGTGTTCCATTGCTGACTGACATTACATGAGCTTCGCCAGCGCTCTGAGTTAGCGCCTCACTCCTTGGCCTTTGCGCCTTAAGACAGGTGTGCAGCGCCTGCTTTAGCGCTCCACTCACCTCCCGGGGCGGTAAAAGTGAAGTTTCCTGTCAGTGCCGATAATTAGCGCCAGGCGCTAATATTTGCGTCCAGACGATATTTGCGCCCCAAATGGGGCGCGACCTAATTTCTACCCCCAACAGTTTTATTTGAAATTACGAGCTTTCGGAGCGCTGCTCCTTCGTCAGGTACAGTGAGGGAATACAAATCGGTTACAAAATATATATAGACAGAGAACAATGTGTCTGCAGAGATACAATGTGTCTTTGATGTAATGCCTCCCTGACGGATTGTATCTCTGCAGACACATTGTTCTCTGTCTATATATACTTTGTAACCGATTTGTATTCCCTCACTGTACCTGACGAAGGAGCAGCGCTCCGAAAGCTCGTAATTTCAAATAAAACTGTTGGACTATAACCTGGTGTTGTGCGACTTCTCATTTAGAGAGGGGAGGGGAGGGAAATCAGTCAGATCACACTCCTGATCACTAATCAGTGACGTCTGCTGGAAAGTGCGTGTGCGTAAACATTGCAATCCTACAGCACAGAAGGAGGTCATTCGGCCCATCGTGCCTGTGCCGGCTCTTTGAAAGAGCGATTCAATTAATCCCAATCCCCTGCTCTTTCCCCAAAGCCCTGCAAATTTTTTACCCTTCAAGTATTTATCCGATTCCCTTTTGAAAGTTACTATTGAATCTGCTTCCACCACCCTTTCAGGCAGCGCGTTCCAGATCACAGCAACTCGCTGCGTAAAAAAATATCCTCATCTCTCCTCTTTTTTTTGCCAATTATCTTAAATCTGTGTCCTCTGGTTACTGACCCTCCCACCAGTGGGAACAGTTTCTCTCTATCTACTCTATCGGAACTCCACAACTCTCAAAATTATTAACACCTCTATATCCTATATCTATTTTCTTCATTACACCTCTCATTTCCTACATTACAACAGTGACTACACTTCAAAAAGTACTTCATTGGCTGTAAAGTGCTTTGGGACATCCTGAGATCATGAAAGGCGCTGTATAAATCAAGAAACGGCAGAGCGCCCTGGATGCAAAGTATATGGGCCCCGACAACATCCCGGCTGTCGTCCTGAAGACTTGTGCTCCTGAACTCGCCACGCCTCTAGCCAAGCTGTTCCAGTACAGCTACAACACTGGCATCTATCCGACAAAGTGGAAAACTGCCCAGGTATATCCTGTCCACAAAAAGGACAAATCCAATCCGGCCAATTACTGCCCCATCACTCTATTCTCAATCATCAGCAAAGGGATGGAAGGTGTCACCGACCATGCTATCAAGCGGCACTTACTCACCAATAACCTGCTCACTGATGCCCAGTTTGGGTTCCGCCAAGACCACTCAGCTCCAGACCTCATTACAGCCTTGGTCCAAACATGGACAAAGGAGTTGAATTCCAGAGGTGAGGTAAGAGTGACTGTCCTTGACATCAAGGCAGCATTTGACCGAGTGTGGCATCAAGGAGCCCTGGTAAAACTGAAGTCAATGGGAATCGGGGGGGAAAACTCTCCACTGGCTGGAGTCATACCTAGCACAAAGGAAGATGGTTGCAGTGGTTGGAGGTCAATCATCACAGCCCCAGGACATCGCTGCAGGATAATGAAGCAGTCCATGCCCGCATGCAACAAGACCTGGACGACGTTCAGGCTTGGGCGGATAAGTGGCAGGTAACATTCACGCCACACAAGTGTCAAGCAATGACTATCTCCAACAAGCGAGAGTCTAACCACTGCCCCTAGACATTCAATGGCATTATCATCACCAAATCCCCCATCATCAACATCCTGGGGGTCACCATTGACCAGAAACTTAACTAGACCAGCCACATAAATACTGTGGCAACAAAAGCAGGTCAGAGGCTAGGTATTCTGCGGCAAGTCTCTCATCTCCTGACTCCCCAAAGCCTTTCCACCATCTACAAGGCACAAGTCAGGAGTGTGATGGAATACTCTTCACTTGCCTGGAGGAGTGCAGCACCAACAACACTCAAGAAGCTTGACACCATCCAGGACAAAGCAGCCCGCTTGATTGGCACCCCATCCACCACCTTAAACATTCACTCCCTCCACCACTGGCGTACCGTGGCTGCAGTGTGTACCATCTACAAGATGCACTGCAGCAACTCGCCAAAGCTTCTTCGACAGCACCTCCCAAACCCGTGACCTCTTCCACCTAGAAGGACAAGGGCAGCAGGCACATGGAAACACCACCACCTCCAAGCTCCCCTCCAGGTCACACACCATCCTGACTTGGAAGTATATCGCCATTCCTTCATCGTCACTGGGTCAAAATCCTGGAACTCCCTCCCGAACAGCACTGTGGGAGCACCTTCAACACACGGACTGCAGCGGTTCAAGAAGGTGGCTCACCACCACCTTCTGAAGAGCAATTAGGGAAGGGCAATAAATGCTGGCCCTGCCAGCGACGCCCACATCCCATGAACGAATAAACAAATAAATAAATAAATGCAAATTCTTTTTTACAGGGGTTATCCAGATGACTACAATGGTGAAAAGTTGAGAAAGAGGAATAATCATTATATAACCATATACCTCGCACTGACACCGTTTGTACAAAGTAATGTAATGCCAGTGAAATATCTGACTGTATAATGAGCGAGGCATGAATCGTTCATCCTTCTTATTGATTATCCCACCGTGTTCCGTTTCCGGTACAAAGAGATTTATGTTCAATCCCAGCCACTCTTAATCGGATAAGCAGGATTTGCCTGTCAGGCAGTCTCAGTTTACACAGGGCGAAGGAACAAAATCATTTCATAACTTTGCAAAAACACGCGCAAGCGATGCTTTAAAGTTAGTCCAGGAAATTCCTGATTAATAATAATTTAAAAATCACATCCTCGAATGGCTGGGCAGTATATATAAAACCTGTTATTAATTAATCTGTTATTATTAAGTGTCAGCCGTGGCTCAGTGGGTCGCACTCTCGCCTCTGAGTCAGAAGGTTGTAGGTTTAAGTCCCACTCCAGAGACTTAAGCACAAAAATCCAGGCTGACCCTCCAGTGCAGTACTGAGGGAGTGCTGCACAGTCGGAGGTGCTGTCTTTCAGTTGAGACGTTAAACCAGGCTCCGCCTGCCCTCTTACAGTGGACATAAAAGATCCAATGGCACTATTTCGAAGAAGAGCAGGGGAGTTATCTCCGGAGTCATGGCCAATATTTATCCTTCAACCAACATCACTAAAAGAGATTATCTGGTCATTATCACATTGCTGTTTGTGGGAGCTTGCTGTGCGCAAATTGGCTGTCACGTTTCCTACATTACAACAGTGACTACACTTCAAAAAGTACTTCATTAGCTGTAAAGCGCTTTGGGAAGTCCAGAGGTGGTGAAAGGAGCTGTAGAAATGCAAGTCTTTCTTTAAAAGGAGACGGTTTAACAAGGAGATAACACACACACACACAGTCTCTTGTGGGAACTTGCAACATCGCCTAATACCCGAGAATGCTACTCCCCAGTCTGATCAATTTCAGTCCTGCTACACTGAAGGCTTTGTGTCTTAATGCAAGGAGCATTCGGAACAAGGTGGATGAATTAGCTGCGCAAATAGAGGTAAATTAATACGATTTGATTGGGATTACAGAAACATGGCTCCAGGGTGGCCAAGGCTGGGAACTCAACATCCAGGGGTATTCAATATTTAGGAAAGATAGGCAAAAAAGAAAGGGAGGTGGGGTAGCATTGCTGGTTAAAGAGGGGATTAACACAATTGAAAGGAAGGATATTAGCTCTGATGATGCAGAATCTGTATGGGTAGAACTGAGAAATAACAAGGGGCAGAAAACGTTAGTGGGAGTGGTATATAGACCTCCAAACAGTAATACGGAGGTTGGGGATGACATTAAAAGGGAAATTAGAGAAGCATGCAGTAAGGGCACAGCAGTCATCATGGGTGACTTTAATTTACATATAGATTGGGCTAACCAAATTAGTAAAAATACTGTGAAGGAGGAATTCCTAGAATGTTTACGGGATGGTTTTCTGGAACAATATGTCGAGGAACCAACCAGAGATCAGGTCATCTTAGACTGGGTATTATGTAACGAGAAAGGATTAATTAGCAATCTTGTTGTACGAGGCCCCTTGGGTCAGAGTGATCATAATATGATAGAATTCTTCATTAGGATGGAGAGTGAAGTAGTTGAATCAGAGACTAGGGTCCTGAATTTAAATAAAGGAAACTACGATGGTATGAGGCGTGAATTGGGTAGGATTGATTGGGGAATGTCACTCAAGAGGTTGACGGTGGATAGGCAATGGCAAACATTCAAAGACTGCATGGATGAACTACAGAATTTGTTCATCCCAGTGTGGCATAAGAATAAAACAAAAAGGGTGACTCAACCGTGGCTAACAAGGGAAATTAGGGATAGCATAAGATTCAAGGAGAGGGCATATAAATTGGCCAGAAAAAGCGGTAACCCTGAGGATTGGGAGCAGTTTAGGATTCAACAAAGGAGGACAAAGGGATTAATTAAGAAGGGGAAAATAGAATATGAAAGTAAGCTTGCTGGGAACATAAAAACTGACTGTAAGAGCTTTTATAGATATGTGAAGAGAAAAAGATTAGTGAAATCAAGTGTAGGTCCCTTGCAGTCAGAAGCGGGGGAAGTTATAATGGGGAACAAAGAAATGGCAGACCAATTAAATGCATATTTTGGTTCTGTCTTCACAAAGGAGGACACAAATAACCTCCCAGTGATGTTGGAGAACATACGGTCTGATGAAAGGGAGGAACTGAAAGAAATCAGTATTTGCAGGGAAATGGTGTTAGGGAAATTGACGGGATTGAAGGCCGATAAATCCCCAGGACCTGATAATCTACATCCTAGGGTACTTAAGGAAGTGGCCCTAGAAATAGTAGATGCATTGCTGATCATCTTCCAACATTCGATGGAATCTGGAACTGTACCCATGGATTGGAGGGTAGCTAATGTTACCCCACTATTCAAAAAGGGTGGTAGAAAGAAAGCAGGGAATTACAGACCGGTAAGCCTGACATCGGTAGTGGGGAAAATGCTAGAGTCCATTATAAAGGATGTAATAGCTGAGCACTTGAAAAACAGTGACAGGATCGGACAAAGTCGACATGGATTTACAAAAGGTAAATCGTGCGTGACTAATCTACTGGAATTTTTTGAGGATGTAACTGGGAAAATAGATAAGGGAGAACCAGTAGATGTGGTGTATTTGGACTTTCAAAAGGCTTTCGATAAGGTCCCGCATAAGAGATTAGCGTGTAAAGTTAAGGCACATGGGATTGGGGGCAAGGTATTCACTTGGATAGAGAACTGGTTGGCGGACAGAAAGCAGAGAGTAGGAATTAATGGGTCTTTTTCCGAGTGGCAAGCAGTGACTAGTGGGGTACCGCAGGGATCGGTCCTTGGACCCCAGCTATTCACAATATACATTAATGATCTAGATAAGGGAACTAAATGTAATATCTCCAAGTTTGCAGATGACACAAAGCTGGGTGGGAGTATGTGCTGCGAGGAGGATACCGAGAAACTCCAGGATGATTTGGACAGGTTGGGTGAGTGGGCAGAAGCGTGGCAGATGCAATATAACGTGGATAAATGCGAGGTTATCCACTTTGGTGTCAAAAACAGAAAGGCAGACTATTATCTGAATGGCAATAGATTGGGAGAAGGGGAAGTGCAACGAGACCTGGGTGTCCTTGTGCACCAGTCGCTGAAAGTAAGCATGCAGGTGCAGCAGGCGGTGAAGAAGGCAAATGGTATGTTGGCCTTCATAGCGAAAGGGTTTGAGTATAGGAACAGGGATGTCCTGCTGCAGTTGTACAGGGCCTTGGTGAGACCACACCTTGAGTACTGTGTGCAGTTTTGGTCGCCTTATCTGAGGAAGGATGTTCTTGCCATGGAAGGAGTTCAGTGAAGATTCACAAGGCTGATACCTGGGATGGCAGGAATGACATATGGGGAGAGATTGGGTCGATTGGGCTTATACTCGCTGGAGTATAGAAGAATGAGAGGGGATCTCATCGAAACATATAAAATTCTGACAGGTCTGGACAAACTAGATGCAGGAAGAATGTTCCCGATGGTCGGAGAGTCCAGAACCAGGGGTCATAATCTAAGGATAAGGGGTAAGCCATTTAGGACAGAAATGAGGAAGAATTTCTTCACCCAGAGAGTGGTGAACCTGTGGAATTCTCTACCACAGAAGGTAGTTGAGGCCAAGTCATTAAATATATTCAAGAATGAGTTAGATATATTTCTTAAAGCTAAAGGTATCAAGGGATATGGGGAGAAGGCAGGTACAGGGTACTGAGTTTGGATGATCAGCCATGATCTCATCGAATGGCGGAGCAGGCTCGAGGGGCCGAATGGCCTACTCCTGCTCCTATCTTCTATGTTTCTATGTTTTCTATGTTACTTGCTCCTCCATCCCCCCCCCCCCCCCCCCAATTCTTGCCTCCCCTTTTTAAACTGGGGGGTATGAAATTGACACGGGTCAATTGCACCTGCACAATACATGATGTGAAAAACTCACTCAACAACCGACTGCCATTAAGTTAAACCAGAACCAAAAAGCCATTTCCTGTTATAATTATATATATTTAACAATTAGTTAAAGCTAACCTGGGCGGTGTTGCGGGTTCCCAGTATCTGCAGAATATGTAATTCCCATCTGCATTGACAAAGTGCGGCAGGTCTTTGTAGAGCAAGCCTTGTGGAGTCACACGGTCATCTATTTCGGGCGCACAGCAGCAGCAACTCCTCGCACACATATCATTAAAAAAGAGAGACAAAACAAGTCAAAAAGTTACATATTGGTTGTTGGGTTTATAAGAGAAAAATAAACGTTGTAGCCATAATAACAACTCTCGGTGGAGATGCCCCCTTTGCTACAGTGACACATCTTTCAGTCCATGTGGGCAACACACGCGCCACAGGAGACGTTTGAAATGGAAATCGAACACGGCACAAACCTTAAATCAATACACGTAACGGAACCCCAAACAATCACAGAACACACGGGAACTCTGATTTCGGTTTCAGCACTCTTTTGTTTTTGTGCCAAGTCGCTTATTCCCGCTCGCTTCACATGGCAGCCTTTGCAATCTTGCTACGATTTCTTTTCACACTCCCTTCTCAGGGAGGCAATATTGGCCTCGGAGGGGCTGTAGCACAGGTTCACCAGAACCATACCCGGAGCTAAAAGGGTTAAATTCAGAGGGCACTTTGCATAGGCATAGGCTTGTACTCCCTTGAATGCAGAAGATTAAGGGGTGATCCAATTGAGGTGTTTGAGATGATTAAAGGAGTTGATGGGGTCCATAGAGAGAAACTATTTCCTCTGGTGGGGGGAGTCCAGAACAAGGGGGCAGAACCTTAAAATTAGAGAAGTCGCACAACACCAGGTTATAGTCCAACAGTTTTATTTGAAATCACAAGCTTTCGGAGCGCTGCTCCTTCGTCAGGTGAAGTGAGCTTCACCTGACGAAGGAGCAGCCGCTCCGAAAGCTTGTGATTTCAAATAAAGCTGTTGGACTATAACCTGGTGTTGTGCGACTTCTCACATTTGTCCACCCCAGTCCAACACCGGCATCTCCACATCATGGTTAAAATTAGAGCCAGGCCGTTCAGGGGTGATGTCAGGAAACACTTCTTCACACAAAGGGGAGTGGAAATCTGGAACTCTCTCCCCCAAAAAGCTGTTGAGGTGGGGGGATCTTTCGGATGAGACGTTAAACCGAGGCCCCGTCTGCTCTCTCAGGTGGACGTAAAAGATCCCATGGCCACTATTTCGAAGAAGAGCAGGGGAGTTCTCCCCGGACTCCTGGCCAAACAGTTGGCGGAGTACAGCTAGACGACATATTCCGACTCAACCGATACAAGACAAGAGGGGGCCAATTGAAAATTTCAAAAGTGAGATTGCTAGATTTTGTTGGGCAAGGGTATTAAGGGCTATGGAACCAAGGCAGGTTGATGGATAAGATACAGATCAGCCATGATCGAATTGAATGGCGAAACAGATTTCAGGGGTTGAATGGCCTCCTAGAATCATAGAGTGGTTACAGCACGGAAGAAGGCCATTCGGCCCGTTGAGCCCGTGCCGACTCTCAGCTAGTCCCACTCCCCCGCCCTTTCCCCGTAGCCCTGCAATTTTTTTTCCTTCAGATACTTATCCAACTCCCTTTTGAAAGATAAGATTGAGTCTGCCTCCGCCACCCTTTCAGGCAGTGCATTCCAGATCTTAACCACTCGCTGCGTAAAAAAGTTTTTTCTTACGTCGCCTTTGGTTCTTTTGCCAATCACTTTAAATCTGTGTCCTCTGGTTCTCGACCCTTCCGCCAATGGGAACAGTTTCTCTCTATCTACTCTGTCCAGACCCCTCATGATTTTGAACACCTCTATCAAATCTCCTCTCAATCTTCACAGAATCCCCACAGTGCAGATAGAGGCCATTTCGGCCCATCGAGCCTGCACCGACACATATCCCACCCTATTCCCGTAACCCCACGTATTTAATCCCCCCTAACACTAAGGGTCAATTTATCATAGCCAAATCAACCTAACCCGCACATCTTTGGACTGTGGGAGGAAACCGGAGCAAACCCACGCAGACACGGGGAGAATGTACAAACTCCACACAGACAGTCACCCAGGGCCGGATTCGAACCCAGGTCCTTGGCGCTGTGAGGTAACAGTGCTAACCACTATGCCACCGTGTTGCCACCGTGTCTGCTCCAAGGAGAACAACCCCAGCTTCTCCAGTCTATCCACGTAACTGAAGTCCTTCATCCCTGGAATCATTCTCGTAATTCTTTTCTGCACCTTCTCTAAGGCCTTCATATCCTTCCTAAAGTGCGGTGCCCAGAATTGGACACAATACTCCAGTTGGGGCCGAACCAGTATTTTATAAAGGTTCATCATAATTTCCACACTTTTGTACTCTATGCCTCTATTTATGAAGCCCAGGATCCCGTAAGCCTTTTTAACTGCTTTCTCAACCTGCCCTGCCACCTTCAACGATTTGTGTACATATACCCCCAGGTCTCTCTGTGCACCCCATTTAGGATTGTACCCTTTAGTTTATATGTCCTCTCCTCATTCTTTCTACCAAAATGTATCACTTCACACTTTTCTGCGTTAAATGTCATCTGCCACGTGTCCACCCATTTCACCAGCCTGTCTATGTCTTCCTGAAGTCTTTCACTCTCCTCCTCACTGTTCACTATACTTCCAAGTTTTGTATCATCTGCAAATTTTGAAATTGTGCCCTGTACACCCACATCCAAGTCAATATATTTCAAGAAAAGCAGTGGTCCTACAACTGACCCCTGGGTAACACCACTTCCTCCAGTCCAAAAAACAACCGTTCACCACTACTCTCTGTTTCCTGTCACTTAGCCAATTTCGTATTCATGCTGCTACTGTCCCTCTTATTCCATGGGCTTCAACTTTGCTGGCAAGCCTATTATGTGGCACTTTATCGAACGCCTTTTGGAAATCTATGTATACTACGTCAACCTCGTTACCCTCATCAACCCTCTCTGTTACCTCATCAAAAAACTCAATCAAGTTGGTTAAACACGATTTGCCTTTAACAAATCCATGCTGGCTTTCCTTAATTAATCCACACCTATCCAAGTGACTGTTAATTTTGTCCCTGATTACTGTTTCTAAAAGCTTCCCCACTACCGAGGTTAAACTGACTGGCCTATAGTTGCTGGGTTTATCTTTACACCATTTTTTGAACAATGGTGCAACATTTGCAATTCTCCAGTCCTCTGGCACCACCCCCGTATCTAAGGAGGATTGGAATATTTTGGCCAGTACCTCCGCGATTTCCGCCCTCAATTCCCTCAGCATCCTAGGATGCATCCCATCCGCTCCTGGTGACTTATCAACTTTAAGTACAGCCAGCCTTTCTAATACCTCCTCTTTATCAATGTTTATCCTATCAAGTGTCTCCACTGCCTCCTCCTTCACTATGTCTATCCTCTTCCTTGGTGAAGACAGATGCAAAGTATTCATTTAGTACCTCAGCCATACCCTCTGCCTCCATGTGTAGGTCTCCTTTTTGGTTCTTAATCGGCCCCACCCCTCCTCTTACTAGCCTTTTACTATTTATATGCCTATAGAAGACTTTTGGATTACCTTTTATGTTGGCTGCCATTCTATTCTCATATCCTCTCTTTGCCCCTCTTATTTTCTTTTTCACTTCTCCTCTGACCTTTCGATATAAAGCCTGATTCTCAAATGTATTTGCAACCCGACATCTGTCATACACGCTCTTTTTCTGTTTCATCATATTCTCTATCTGTTTCGTCATCCAGGAAGCTCTGACTTTAGTTGCCCTACCTTTCCCTCTTGTGGGAATGTACCTCGACTGTACCCGAACTATTTCCTCTTTAAAGGCAGCCCATTGTTCCACTACAGTTTTGCCTGCCAATCTTTGATTCCAGTTTACCCGGGCCAGATCCGTTCTCATCCTACTGAAATTGGCTTTCCCCCAGTTAAACATTCTTACTCTAGATTGCTCCCTGTCCTTTTCCATAGCTAATCTAAATCTTATGATACTATGATCACTGTTCCCTAAATGTTCACCTACTGACACTTGCTCCACTTGACCCACCTCATTTCCCAGAACCAGATCCAGCAATGCCTCCTCCCTCATCAGGCCAGAAACATACTGATCAAGAAAGTTCTCCTGAACACACTTCAGAAATTCTTCCACTTCTCTGCCCTTTACACTATTACAATCCCAGTCCATATTAGGATAGTTGAAGTCCCCCATTATCACTACTCTATAGTTCTTGCACCTCTCTGAAATTTCTCTGCAAATTTGCTCCTCCATATCTTTCCCACTATTTGGTGGGCTATAGAATACACCTAGTAGTGTAATGGCACCTCTATTATTTCTTAACTCTAACCATATAGATTCTGTCCTCGACCCCTCCAGGATATCCTCCCTTTCCAGCACTGTAACATTCTCCTTAACCAATACTACCACACCACCTCCTATCTTTCCTTCCCTAACTTTCCTGAACATCTTATAACCAGGAGTATTAAAGGTCATCGACCTGAAACGTTAACTCTTTCTCTCTCCACAGATGTTGTCTGGCCCGCTGAGTTTTTCCAGCGTTTTCTGTTGTTATTTAATACACAATCCTGCCCTTTTTTGAGCCAGGTCTCAGTTATTGCCACAACATCATATTCCCATGTGGCTATTTGTGCCTGCAGCTCACTTACCTTGTTTACTACACTTCATGCATTCACATACATACACTGTAAACCCATCTTAGACCATCCTGTATTCTCTCTTAGTTGGACCCCACCTAATACTTTACTATTTCTTACTTTAGTGCTCTCTGCCTCTCCCAATCTTTTGAGCACTTTATTTCCCTTTTCTAATGTTACATCCTGGTGCCCATCCCCCTGCCAAATTAGTTTAAACCCTCCCCAACAGCACTAGCAAACCTCCCCGCGAGGTTATTAGTTCCGGCCCTGTTAAGGTGCAACCCGTCCGGCTTGTACAGGCCTCACCTGCCCCAGAACCGGTTCCAATGCCCCAGGAATCTGAAGCCCTCCGTCCTGCACCATCTCTCCAGCCATGCGTTCATCTGCTCTATTCTCCTATTTCTATACTCACTTGCGCGTGGCACCGGGAGTAATCTGGAGATGACTACCTTTGAGGCCCGAGATATCTGCGCTCCTCTAATTCTGCCCTCTTGAGCATCCCTGATTATAATCGTTCAACCATTGACGCCGTGCCTTCTGTTGCCTGGGCCCTAAGCTCTGGAATTCCCTGCCTAAACCTCTCCACCTCACTACCTCTTTCCTTCTTTAAGACGCTCCTTAAAACCTACCTCTTTGACCAAGCTTTTGGTCACCTGCCCTAATTTTTCCTTATGTGGCTCGGTGTCAAATTTTTTTGCCTTTCCTCCCGTGACGCGCCTTGGGATGTTTTACTACGTTAAAGGCGCTGTATAAATACAAGTTGTAGTTATTGTTGTCCTGCTTTTTAATCTCTCTCCTAGCTCCCTAAAATCTGCCTGCAGGACCTCATCCCTCTTTCTACCTATGTTGTTGGTACCGATATGGACCACGACCTCTGGCTGTTCACCCTGCCCCCTCAGAATGTTCTGCAGCCGCTCAGTTACATCCTTGACCCTGGCACCAGGGAGGCAACATACCATACTGGAGTCACGTCTAGGGCTGCAAAAACGCCTGTCTGCTCCCCTAACTATCGAATCCCCTACCACTATTGCTCTCCCACTCTTCTTCCTCCTCCCCTGTACAGCTGAGCCACCTGTGGTATCGCAGACTTGGCTCTGGCTGTACTCCCCACAGGAACCATCGCCCTCACCAGTACTCAGAACTGAATACTGATTGGAGAGCGAGATGCACTCAGGGGACTCCTGCACTACCTGCCTGGTCCTCCTTTTGTATCTGGCGGTCACCCATTCCCTGCACACTCTTTATCTGCGGGGTGACCACCTCCTGAAACGTGCTATCCACGAAGCTCTCAGCCTCACGGATGCACCGCAGTGACACCAGCTGCTGCTCAAGCTCCGAAACCCGGAGCTCAAGCTCCGAAACCCGGAGCTCGAGCTCCTCCAGCTGACGACACCTCCTGCACACGTGGTTGTCCAGGACACGGGAAGCGTCCTGGATTTCCCACATGGCACAGGATGTGCATTCCGTGGGACTGAGCTGCCCTGCCATGCCTCTATTTAATAGGCTATTAACTAACTTACAGAAACCTACGACTAAGATGTATCTGATTCAAGTTCTTAATACAATATAACAGTTACTAATTTAACATAGTATTAACTGTTACTAATCTCCAAGTTTATGCTTCATTCCTAGCCAGCTATTTAACCCCGGCCCCTGACTTGAAGAGCAAATAAACGATGTGACCTTTACCAACCAGTTACCAGCTATCCTGTGATGTCACTCCTGGATTTTTTTCTTTTTTCTCTCTCCTCGCTGTTCCCGACCAGGTTCACTGCTCCGCCAGTCTGGGGCGCCTCCTGTTCCCGACCAGGTTCACTGCTCCGCCAGTCTGGGGCGCCTCCTGTTCCCGACCAGGTTCACTGCTCCGCCAGTCTGGGGCGCCTCCTGTTCCCGACCAGGTTCACTGCTCCGCCAGTCTGGGGCGCCTCCTGTTCCCGACCAGGTTCACTGCTCTGCCAGTCTGGGGCGCCTCCTGTTCCCGACCAGGTTCACTGCTCTGCCAGTCTGGGGCGCCTCCTGTTCCTATGTTCCTAAGTTGCAGAGTATGAAACCAGATCGACTGCCTCTGGCGATGTCCTGATGCTGTCTCCTTTGCTAATTTGGTATTTTGTTTCAAAAAGAGGAGAGAGACAGACCCGGGTACAAGGAGGAGGCAGCTCTCTTCCCATGTCCATGAATAAATAAGGACACTATTAAACACTACACACCAGCGTTGTCCAACACGTTAGCCACTGGACACATGTGGCTAGTTGTGAATCCAGATGTGGCTAATTACATTTCCGATTAGTAAATTTAAAAAAATGTTCAATAGACACTGTCGTTGGGCATGTGATCTTGGTACGCATGCGAACTTTAACCTTTCTTTTGGTAAAATGGTGAGTTGAAAAGCAGAGTGTACACCACTGAAATGAAACGGCGCAGATTAACCCTTTTGAGGACTGAATGTCTTTTGGAACTTGCACGTTCTGCTAACCGCCAAAAATGATTTTTCTTTGATTGTTGTGCGTGCTTTACTTCCTTGGTTACTGAATAGTGCTAAATGTTCATTAATTTAATATCCACATGTGAAGTACATTTACCTGGATTGTGTATGAGGTGTTTACTATTAAAATTAGTGCATATGGCTAAAGCCACCGATGTGGCTAGTGCTGACTAGCTATTTCTATTGGACAACAGTGCACTACACTAAACATACTTCACCATAAGCTAAGGGCACGCGGAAACTGGCTTTGTGATATGTCCTTATGCAGAGAGTCATAGGCATGCTGAAACCGTGACCGTCTTAAAAAGAAGAGTAACTTGCATTTATATAGCGCCTTTTACAACCTCAGGCCGTTCCAAAGTGATTTACACCCAATTAAGTTCTTTTGAAGTGTAGTCACTGTCGGAAACACGGCAACCAATTTGTGCACAGCAAGCTCCCACAAACAGCAATGCAATAATGACTGGATAATCCATTTTAGTGATGTTGGTTGATGGATAAATTATGTCGGATACAGGCAGAACTCCCCTGCTCTTCTTCAAAATAGTGGCCACGGGATCATTTACGCCCACCTGAGAGAGCAGACGGGGCCTCGGTTTAATGACTCATCCAAAAGACGGCACCTCCGACAGTGCAGCACTCCTCAGTACTGCACTGGAGCGCAAGCCTAGATCTTGTGCTCAAGTCTCTGGCATGGGACATGAACCCATGACCTTCTGATTGAGAGGCGAGTGCGCTGCCCTCTGAGCCATGGCGGACACATTCACATGATTTCACTAAAATAGCAGACGCAGAATTGCATGCAAAATGAAAACAGAAAATGTTGAAAATACATAAGAACGTAATAACATAAGAAATAGGAGCAGGAATAGGCCACTTGGCCCCTCGAGCCTGCTCCGCCATTCAATAAGATCATGGCTGATCTTGGGCTCAAAGCCACTTCCCCGCCCGCTCCCCATAACCCTTCACTCCCTTATCTTGCAAAAATCTGTCTATCTCCACCTTAAATGTATTTAATGTCCCAGCCTCCACAGCTCTCTGGGGCAGAGAATTCCACAGATTTACGACCCTCTGAGAGAAGAAATTCCTCCTCATCTCAGTTCTAAAAGGGCGACCCTTTATTCTGAGACTGTGCCCCCGAGTTCTAGATTCCCCCACGAGGGGGAACATCCTCTCTGCATCTACCTTGTCGAGCCCCCTCAGTATCTTATATGTTTCAATAAGATCACCTCTCATTCTTCTAAACTCCAATGAGTATAGGCCCAACCTGCTCAACCTTTCTTTATAAGACAACCTGTCAACACAGCACGTCAGTTAACAACTGCAAAGGGAAAAAAAATGGGAATATGATTCAGTTATAACCCTTCATCAGAACCGAAGACCAAAAGATAAGCAATCCCTTTAGCAGGAAAGAAACTTCAATCACTGAGTTTAAATAACCTCCGTCCGGTCTGCTTAACCGAAAAATGTTGTGATATAAAAGATGATCTCAATGAGGCAATGGGAAGATGTTAAAAGAACAAAAGGATGTGCAAATCGCTAAGACATTGAAAAGACAAAGGAGAGGCTCACAAAGATTACAGATGTCTGATTACAGATGTTTCATTACAGGTCTCTCATTATGGGTGCCTGATTACAGGTGTCAACAACAACAACTTGCAATTATATATCACCTTTAACGTAGCAAAATGTCCCAAGGTGCTTCACAAGAGATTTATCAATAAAAATGAGGTGTCGCATTATAGGTATCTGAGTACAGTGCAGTGCGCTTTGATTATTCTTAACCATTGGAAATTACTTCTTTTGAAATAGAAGGGTATTGGAAATCTGGAACTCTCTCCCTTAGAAAACTGTAGAACCATTGAATCTTGCAGCACAGAAGGGGGCCATTCAGCCCATCGTGCCTGTCCTAGCTCTTTGAAAGAGCTGTTCCAATTTAGTCTCACTCCCCAGCTTTTTCCCCATAACCCTGCAAATTAATCCTCTTCAAGTTCATGTCCAATTGCCATTTGAAAGTTCCTGCGGAATCTGCTTCCAACAACCTCTCAGATAGTGAGTCCAGATCTCAACAACCCTCTGTGTGAAATGATTGCTCCTCATTTCCCCTCTAGTTCTTTTGCCAATTATTTTAAATCTGTGACCTCTGGTTACCGACCCACTTGCTCTACTCGCTCTACCAAAACTCCTCATGATTTCGAATACCTCTATTCGGTCTCCCCTTCACCTTCACTGCTCTAAGGAGAACAATCGACTGAATATTTCAAAACTGAGAGTGAGAGATTTTTTGACAAAAGGTCATCGACCGGAAGCGTTAACTCTGTTTCTCTCTCCAGAGAGGCTGCCTGGCCTGCTGAGTATTTCCAGCATTTTCTGTTTTTATTTCAGATTTCCAGCATCCGCAGTAGTTTGCTTTTGTATTTATTATTGAAAGATTTTTGTTAGGTAAGGGTATTAAGGGTTACAGAATCAAGGCAGGTAGATGGAGATAAGATACAGATCAGCCATGATCTAATTGAATGGCGGAACAGGTTTGAGGGGCTGAATGGCCTACTCAGCCATAGCTCAGTGGGTAGCACCCTTGCCTCTGAGTCAGAAGGGTTGTGGGTTCAAGGCCCACTCCAGAGACTTGGGCACAAAAATCTAGGCTGACACTCCCAGTGCAGCACTGAGGGAGTACTGCATTGTTGGAGGTGCCGTCTTTCAGATGAGATGTTAAACCAAGGCCCCGTCTGCTCTCTCAGGTGGACATAAAAGATCCCATGGCACTATTTCGAAGAAGAGCAGGAGAGTTATCTCCAGTGTCCTGACCAATATTTATCCCTCAATCAACATCACTAAAACAGATTATCTGGTCATTATCACATAGCTGTTTGCGGGAGCTTCCTGTGTGCAAATTGGCTGCCGCGTTTCCTACATTACAACAGTGACTACACTTCAAAATAGTACTTCATTGGCTGTAAAGCGCTTTAGGTCATCATGAAAGGTGCTATATAAATGCAAATTTTCCTTTCTTCCTGTTCCTATGTTCACTTACTTACCATATTGCCTACTATTTAGAAGAAAAAATGGGAAGCATGGTATTGTCTCTTGGCATAATTAAGGGACAAAATCAATAATTAATAACAATTCTTCCCATGGGTCCTTCGGCTTTGAGGATCTGTCAAACTGCAGGACTGACGTCGGAAACTACAACTCCCACCATGCACCACGTCGGTGCATGTGATTGACAGCGGGGTAGACCAATAGCAAGACAGTATATCTGAGTGACGTCTCTTAAGACCAATAAAAACGCGGGGAGGGCGGGAATAATGAGCCTGTTCCATGAAACGCTCAGGGAGGGGGAGTGGAGGTGAACAGGAGTTTAAAAAAACAAGAAAAAGACACGAGTTTCCAGGATGCAAATTTTTAAAAAATATATCTTGTAAAGAATTTAAATTCCGAAGTATTCAGACTAAAAATATTGTAAAGTTAGGTAGCAGCTCTCTCTCTTACTCTCTACAAAAACCTCTCCTCATGCAGTACCTGGATTGAGTGTTGCAACAGGTTTGCCACAGTTCTGGATGCCCTGTGAAGGGTATTAAGGAGATTGTGTTGGAGGTAAGTGGGCTGTTACCTAAAATAAGTTAATTACTGAAAGGGAACCTGTTGCTTTTTTACATTACTTTGAAGATTTCCCCTGTAAATAAAGTCATATTTTTTTCCAGAAGAGTTTCTCAGCAGTGGTGTTGATATCCAGGGTCTATTTTTAATGCTAAAGTCACTCAGGCATGTGGCTCATGTGGGCTGGCAAACACAGACTATATGCCTGCAGTGCGTATGATGAGGGGGTTGACTTATGAAGAAAGGTTGAGCAGGCTGGGCCTATACTCATTGGAGTTTAGAGGAATGAGAGGTGATCTTATTGAAACATATAAGATACTGAGGGGGCTCGACAAGGTAGATGCAGAGAGGATGTTTCCCCTCGTGGGGAAATCTAGAACTCGGGGGCACAGTCTCAGAATAAAGGGTCGCCCTTTCAGAACTGAGATGAGGAGGAATTTCTTCTCTCAGAGGGTCATAAATCTGTGGAATTCTCTGCCCCAGAGAGCCGTGGAGGCTGGGACATTAAATACATTTAAGGTGGAGATAGACAGATTTTTGCAAGATAAGGGAGTGAAGGGTTATGGGGAACGGGCGGGGAAGTGGCTTTGAGCTCAAGATAAGCCATGATCTTATTGAATGGCGGGGCAGGCTCGAGGGGCCAAGTGGCCGATTCCTGCTCCTATTTCTTATGTTCTTAGTGCGGTTTCCTACTGAAGAATGCTTTATGTTAGAAATTTAAGGGGCCTCGGTACTGGTTTCAGATTGGGACCAGCTCAGAGTTAATAAGAAATAGTTAAATGAATAGAAATGGGTGGTTTGTACGCTGCCTAATCACATGAAAAACTATGATGCGGAGATGCCGGTGTTGGACTGGGGTGGACAAAAGTGAGAAGTCGCACAACACCAGGTTATAGTCCAACAGCTTTATTTGAAATCACAAGCTTTCGGAGCGCTGCTCCTTCGTCAGGTGAAGTGACCTGACTTCGTCACCTGACAAAGGAGCAGCGCTCCGAAAGCTTGTGATTTCAAATAAAGCTGTTGGACTATAACCTGGTGTTGTGCGACTTCTCACATGAAAAACTGTTCAAAGTGCTTCACTTAGCGAGTTACCTTTAAAATTGCAGTGACTTGTTATAAGGGCAAAAGTGGCAGCTATTCTGAGCCAACAACATCTATTGAAGCAACAAAGGGAAAAGAAGGAGAATTTATTTTACGCAGCGAGTTGTTGTGATCGGGAATGCGCTGCCGGAAAGGTTGATGGAAGCAGATTCAATAGTAACTTTCAAAAGGGTATTGGATAAATACTTGAAAAGTTAAAAAAATTGCAGGGCTATGGGGAAAGAGCAGGGTAGTGAGACTAATTGGATAGTTCTTTCAAAGAGCCAGCACAGGCATAATGGGCCGAATAGCCTCCTGTAAGAGTCTATGATTCCAACTTCCACCTCCGTAACATCGCCCGTCTCCGCCCCTGCCTCAGCTCATCTGCTGCTGAAACCCTCATCCATGCTTTTGTTACCTCTATACTTGACTATTCCAGTGCTGTACTGGCTGGCCTCCCATCTACCACCCTCCATAAACTTGAACTCCTCCAAAGCTCAGCTGCCCGAGTCCTAACTCGCACCAAGTCTTGTTCACCCATCACCCCTGTGCTCGCTGACCTACATTGGCTCCCAGTCCGGTTACGTCTCTATTTTAAAATTCTCATCCTTGTTTTCAAATCCCTCCATGGCCTCGCCCCCTCCCTATCTCTGTAATCTCCTCCAGTCCTACAACACTCAGATCTCTGCACTGCTCTAATTCTGGCCTCTTGAGCATCCCCGATTTTAATCGCTCCACCATTGGCGGCCGTGCCTTCAGCTGTCTAGGCCCTAAGATCTGGAATTCCCTTCCTAAACCTCTCTACTTCTCTCTCCTCCTTTTAAGATGCTCCTTAAGCCCTACCTCTTTGACCAAGTTTTTGGTCATCTGCCTCAATATCTCCTTATGTGCCTTGGTGAAACGCATTGGGATGTTTTACTACGTCAAAGGCACTAAAGACTCTTCTCCTGGCTGGAAAGTTTAGAACCAGGGGTCATAGTCTCAGGATAAGGGGTGGGCCATTTAGGACTGAGATGGGGAGAAATTTCTTCACTCAGAGGGTTGTGAATCTTTGAAATTTTCTACCCCAGAGGGCTGTGATGCTCAGTTGTCGAGTATATTCAAGACGGAGATTGAGAGATTTTTGGGCACTAAGGGAATCGAGGGATATGGGGATCAGGCAGGAAAGGGGAGTTGAGGTCAAAGATCAGCCATGATCTTATTGAATGACGGAGCAGGTTTGAGGGGCCGTATAGCCCACTCCTGCTCCTAATTCTTATGTATATAAATGCAAGTTGTTATTGTTGTATGATTCTATGAACATCCCACAAATGAGATGAATGATCAGTTAATCTGTTTATAGTGGTGCTGGTTGAGGGAGGAATGTTGGTCAAGACTCTTATTGAAATATTGCCGTAGGATCTTTGGTGTTCACCTAAACCACTGGAACAGCCAGACAGGATCTAGGATTCATTGTCTCATCTGATAGACAGCACCTCCAATGATGTTCTCCTCCAACCACCCTTTGTGTGAAGAAGTGTCCACTGACATCACCCCTGAACAGCCTGGCTCTAATTTTAAGGTTACGCCCCCTTGTTCTGGACTCCCCGCACCAGAGGAAATAGTTTCTCTCTATCGACCCTATCATATCCTTTAATCATCTTATACACCTCGATTAGATCACCCCTTAATCTTCTAAACTCGAGGGAATACAAGCCTAGTCTGTGCAACCTGTCCTCCTAATTTAACCCTTTTAGCCCTGGTATCATTCTGGTGAATCTGCGCTGCATCCCCTCCAAGGCCAATCTATCCTTTCTGAGGTGCGGTGCCCAGAACTGAACACAGCGCTCCATGTTTTGGCTTTTGCATAAAATAATAATTAGAAAGGATAAGGGTGCTGAAAGCTTAGTGACTAAAGTAGGACATAAGACGTGGGATCATCTTGAGTAGATTTTAATCTTTGCCTTTTGTGTTAAGTGTGTTAGAAATGACAGAGGACTGTAAATCAATACTGAAATTCTATTATGCACCACTCACGCTGAGATACATTTTCAAGTCCGTTCTTTATTTAATGTTTAGGTTACTTGAAACTGTCGTAGACATTGTGGCTGGATGGAGCTTTCATACATTAGTAAAAGTGAATTACGGAATGTAAAGTAATTACACACGTGTATAATAGTTACAGTCACAGGATTTTCAAAGTAAATACAATACCCTCCACTTGCCTGGATGAGTGCAGCTCCAACAACACTCAAGAAGCTCGACACCATCCAGGACAATGCAGCCCGCTTGATTGGCACCCCATCCACCACCTTAAACATTCCCTCCCTCCACCACCGGCGCACCGTGGCTGCAGTGTGTACCATCTACAAGATGCACTGCAGCAACTCGCCAAGGCCTCTTCGGCAGCACCTCCCAAACCCGCGACCTCTTCCAGCTAGAAGGACAAGGGCACTAAATGCTGGCCTTGCCAGCGACGCCCACATCCCATGAACGAATAAAAAATATGCACTAAGAATTGCATTTTAATACACGGGCGCTGCTGACTGGGAACATCGGAAGTCCACGGTAAGTCAATCAGTAACTGAAAGGTCAGGACACTTCAAGGGGCCGTATGGCCTACTCCGGCTCCTATTTCTTATGTTCTTATAACAGCTTTGAGAAACTGAGAGAAAGGGAGGGATGAAGTCTTTGCTAGAAGATTTTTTTTTTGGTAAAACCCTTCACCATTGCTAGGAGTCTCCAAAACAACCTCGAGCCTGTTCCCGCATTCGATGAGATCATGGCTGATCTGTGACCTAACTCCATATACTCGTCTTTGCCCCATATCCCTTAATACCTTTGGTTAACAAAAATCTATCAATCTCGGGTTTAAAATTAACAATTGACCCAGCATCATCCAGCTGTTTACGGAAGCGAGTTCCAAAATTCTACCACCCTTTACTTGTTGTCCAGCTACACACTGAAGCTGAATAAATTGCCAATTCAGCAAAGAATAGAAAGATGTAGGTTTTGAGTATGAAAGACAGAACAGGTTCTGAAAGAGGAGCTGGATACCATAATGAGCTGGATGGGCTTAATTACTCATTTTTTTTCTCTCTCGCCTGAGTCAGAAGGTTGTGGGTTCAAGTCCCACTCCAGAAACTTGAGCGCAAAAATCTAGGCCGACACTCCAGTGCAGTACTGATGGAGTGCTGCACTGTCGGAGGTGCCGTCTTTCGGATGAGACCTTAAACCGAGGCCCCCGTTTGCGCTCTCAGGTGGCGGTAAAAGATCCCACGGCACTATTTTGAAGAAGAGCAGGGGAGTTCTCCTGGTGTCCTGGCAAATATTTATCCCTCAACCAACATCACTAAAAACAGATTATCTGGTCATTATTGCATTGCTGTTTGTGGGACCTTGCTGTGCACAAATTTACTAGCATGCTTTCTACATTGCAACAGTGACTACACTTAAATAGTACTTAATTGGCTGTAAAGCACTTTCTGACAGGGCTAGACAGACTGGATGCAGGCAGGATGTTTCCCCTGGCTGGGGGGGGGTCTAGAACGAGGGTCACAGTCTCAGGATACGGGGTAGGACATTTAGGACTGAGATGAGGAGAAATTTCTTCACTCAGAGGGTGGTGAACCTGTGGAATTCTCTACCACAGAAGGCTGTGGAGGCCAAGTCACTGAATATATTTAAGAAGGAGATAGATAGATTTCTAGACACAAAAGGCATCAAGGGGTATGGGGAGAGAGCGGGAATATGGTATTGAGATAGAGGATCAGCCATGATCATATTGAATGGCGGAGCAGGCTCGAAGGGCTGAATGGTCTACTCCTGCTCCTATTTTTCTTTGGGACGTCCTGAGGTTGTGAAAGGCGCTATATAAATGCAAGTTCTTTCTTAATTTATGTATTTTTCTTTAAAGAATTAAATGTTAATTCTTTTAAACGTAATGAGATTATGACGAGCGCAGATCTTGCTTTAATTCTGTGTGTTACTTTGCTTGAACTACCTCTTGGTGTCCTTCAGAAATGACTGGCGGATTAACTGAATGCTGCATGAGAAGGCTCAATATCGCCTTCATTCCCCCGTGTAAAAATAAAACCCCGAATGTGTATTCTTTTCCAAAGAAACTGATTTTTAAAACCGTGATTACAGATGGCTTGCTTTGCGATCAGGATGAGCTGTTTCTGGGTCTGGGCTCCATCACGTTTAAGTGCTTTAATTTGGGTCCCAGCAACCACCATCTCCACAGCTCGACATGATTGAGCGGAGTTTCTCTCGGGCACTTAGTGACGCTTAAAAGGTTGCATAAATTTGATTTTTATTCCCTCGAGTTTAGAAGGTTGAAGGGGGTGATCTGATTGAGGCCTTTACAATAAGAAAGGGATCACAGACCTGTCAGTTGTGGGGCAATTACTATCATCAGAGACAGAGTGAGTGAGCACTTGGACAAATTTGAGCTGATCAGAGAGAGTCAGCATGGATTTGTGAAGGGTAAGTCATGTCAGACTAATTGAGTTGAATGTTTTGAGGAGGTCATCAACGTGGTGGCGAGGGGAGTGTGTCTATGAATGTTATCATTATGGACTTCCAGAGGGAATTTGATAAGGTTCCGCACAAGTGATTATTCACAGAAATAAAAGCGCATGGAATTGGAGATAACACGAGGGGAAAAACCTACTTGACCTCATCCTCACCAATCTACCTGTCGCCGATGCATCTGTCCATGGCAGCATTGTCGTAGTGCCAGCCGGGGCTCAGTGGGCGGCACTCTCTCCTCTGAGTCAGAAGGTTGTGGGTTCAAGTCCCACTCCAGAGACTTGAGCACAAAAATCCAGGCTGAGCAGAGGGGAGTTCTCCCCGGTGTCCTGAGGCCAATATTTATCCCTCAATCAACATCTAAAACAGATGATCTGGTCATTATCACATTGCTGTTTGTGGGAGCTTGCTGTGCGCAAATTGGCTGCCGCGTTTCCTACATTGCAACAGTGGCTACACTTCAAAAAGTACCTCATTGGCGGTCGTGAAAGGTGCTATAGAAATGCAAGTATTTCTTACAGCATTTTTGGGAAATTGGTTGAGAGATAGGAGCCAGGGAGTAGGGATAAAGAGTTTCTACTCTAATTGGCGGGATGTGACGAGTGGTGTTCCTCGGGGATTTGTACTGAGGCCTCAGCCTATCACCATATTTAGCAACCACTTGGATGAAGGAATAGCGAGTTCTATATCCAAGTTTGCAGGTGACACTTAAGTTGGGAGGCACAGTAAGTTGCACACATGGGGAGCAGGAAGTTACAAAGGGCCATAGACAGATTAAGTGAGTGGGCAAAATTGCGGCAAATGGAGGTCAGCGTGGAGAAGTGTGATGCCATCCACTTTGGATCCGAGAAAGATGAATCGGCATGTCTTCTAAATGGCGAGAGGCGAGGAGGAACTGTAGAGGGGCAAAGAGGTTCGAGTGTCCCATGTGCGCAAATCACTAAAAGCTTAGTGGGCAGGTACAACAAGCAATCGAAAAGGCAAATGGAATGTTGACCTTTATCTCGAGGAGGCTAGCATACCAAGCGGAAGAAGTGATGCTTCAGTTGTACGGAGCCTTGGTCAGACCACATCTGGAGTCACTGCGTTCAGTTCCGAGCCCCGCACCTCGGGAAGGAGCTACTGGCCTCGGAGAGGGGGAGCAGCGCAGATTCACCAGAATGACACCGGGGCTAAAAAGGGTTAAATTATGAGGACAGACCATTCAGGAGTGAAATCAGCGAATGCCGGAACAGGCTCGAGGGGCTGAATGGCCTACTCCTGTTCTTAAGTTAATGTGTGATGGAGGGCAGTCAGAAACACATTGTTCTCTGTCTATATATGCTTTGCTGATTTGTATTCCCTCACTTTACCTGACGAAGGAGCAGCGCTCCGAAAGCTCGTGATTTCAAATAAAACTGTTGGACTATAACCTGGTGTTGTGCGACTTCTCATTTAAGTTAATGCAAGTATTTATTTCTTAAGTGGTGGAAGAGGTAACAGCAAATTCTGGTTGACGCTTATTTATCTGTTCTGTTTACAGAAGATAAGGGTTCACAACTTTCATGGGCTGTATAAATTGAGGCGCTGGACAAACTCGCTCTGATCAAGTGATAGTGAAGATAACTTTAAATAACACCAAGCCTTTTGATGCTTTCTTCTAAAACAGTGGGAAATAGATGATGGCAGCCATGGATTGTGATAACACCATCAGAGTCAAACACAGCTTGAATTTGCTTCACCAAATCAATAAAATGAAAGACTCGGATGAGTTGACTGACGTTGTGCTCGTGGCGCAAGGGTCCAAGTTCCCGTGTCACCGGCTTCTGCTGGCTGCGTTCAGCCCGTACTTCAAAGCAATGTTCACGTGTGGCCTGGCAGAATGCAGTCAGAGAGAAGTTGCATTGCAAGACGTGCAATCAGAGAGCGTGGCTACTATCCTAAACTACATGTACAATTCGGACCTGTGCCTCACCAACTCGAATGTCCAAGGAGTGGCCACGACGGCCTATTTTTTCCAAATGGAAGCCATTTTCATGGCTTGCCAGAAGTACATGATGGACCGCATGGATGCCTCAAACTGCCTCGGGGTTTATTACTTTGCAAAGCAACTTGCAGCCGAAGACCTGTCTGATCAAGCAAGTAAGTACCTCCATCGGCACTTTGCAGAGGTTTGTTTGCAGGAGGAGGTACTGGAGATAGAAGAACATCAGTTGCTCCCCTTGGTCTGCTCCGATGATCTCAATATCTCGCGTGAGGAAAGCATCTTGGATTTGGTCCTTCGATGGGTGAATCATGACCGGAGATCGCGGGTAGTACACCTTGTGGAACTCTTGAGGCAGGTAAGGTTGGTGCTCATCAGTCCTACCTTCCTGAAGGAGGCCCTTAAAAGGAACATCGTCCTCCTTAGCAACGCAGAATGCTACAACATGATTCAGGTTGCTCTAGACACCATCCATAAGGCACAGCAACATCCGTCTCTCAGTCTACGTTACGGGATGGAGAATACTGATCTCCTCCTCTGCATTGGTAACAATGGTCAAGGAATAAAGTCAAGACACAGCAGTTATACCGAAGCTAACTATTGTTATGCACCCACAACTAAGAAGTCTTATTACACTGTGTCACCAGGACGTGGTGAAGCTTTGGGATATGTCTGCACTGGAGTTGTGACTGAGAATAATGACATTGTTTTAACTGGTGAAGCAGGAGTGACTAAACTATCGAGGCAAAAGATGAAGAACGTGGAGATAGTGAGGTGGGTACCATTTGTGCAATTTCTTTTCTGGGGGTTAGGGACACCCAGCATTCATAAGAATATTGTGGTCTCCATATTACAAAAGGGATATAGAGGCACTGGAGAAGGGGCAAAATAGATTTACAGGGATGATAATATAAGAATTAGGAGCAGGAATAGACCATACGGCCTTTCGAGCCTGCTTCGCCATTCAGTAATATCATGGCTGATCTTCCACCTCAACTCTACTTTCCCGCTCAATCCCCATATCCCTTGATTCCCCTAGAGTCCAAAAATCTATCTATCTCAGCCTTGAATATACTCAACGATTCAGCATCCACAGCCCTTTGGGGTAGAGAATTGCAAAGATTCACAACCCTCTGAGTGAAGAAATTCCTCCTCATCTCAGTCTTAAATGGCCAATCCCTTATCCTGAGACTATGCCCCCTAGTTCTAGACTCTCCAGCCAGAGGAAACAACCTCTCAGCATTTACCCTGTCAATCCCTCTCAGAATCTTATGTTTCAATGAGATCACCTCTCATTCTTCTAAACTCCAGAGAGTATAGGCCCAATCTACTCGATAGGCCCAATCTACTCAATGATACCAGAACTGAGAGGTTATAACTATCAGAAAAGACTGAACAGGTGGGGGGGGAGGGTGTTGGGAGTGGGTGGGGGGAGGGTGTTGGGAGTGGGTGGGGGGAGGGTGTTGGGAGTGGGTGGGGGGAGGGTGTTGGAGTGGGTGGGGGGAGGGTGTTGGGAGTGGGTGGGGGGTGGGTGTGGGGGGTTTGGGGATGGTCAGCTCACCGTATAGCCTGCTCTAAGTATAGCTCAATAGAAAGAAAGGACTTGCATTTCTATAGCACCTTTCACAACCACCGGACTTCCCAAAGCGCTTTACAGCCAATGAAGTACTTTTGAAGTGTAGTCACTGTTGTAATGTAGGAAACGCGGCAGCCAATTTGGGCACAACAAGTTCCCACAAGCAGCAATGTGATAATGTTTTTGGTGTGGTAGTTGAGGGATAAATATTGGCTAGGACACCGGGGAGAGCTCCCCCCGCTCTTCTTCAAAATAGTGCCATGGGATGTTTACGTCCACCTGAGACGACCGGATGGGCCTCGGTTTAACGTCTCATCCGAAAGACGGCACCTCCGACAGTGCAGCACTCCCTCAGCACTGGAGTGCCAGTCTGGATTTTTGTGCTCCAGTCTCTGGAGTGGGTCTTGAACCCACGACCGTCTGACTGAGGTGAAAGTGCTACCCACTGAGCCATGGACAAGAGGTGAGATGGATTCACAAAATATTTGAAGCCATAAATAAAGGACTGGTTTAAACAAATTTTATAAACGGAATTAACTTCAAACTGTATTTCTTAACAAAGATGTGTTGTACGAAAAAACACGTGCGTAATCACTAGACTGCACGACCGCATTTTATTTTCCATTTGAAGCACTTGATAAAACTAGGAATTGTCAACAAGTATTTGTTTAGCTTAAACAAGCTTCACCTTGAAGTAGAATTAAGTCGATATGACACCCTTGTATTTCAGTAACTGCATGAATATCAACATGTACAAAAAATATTCAAAGTGCATAAGAGATAAATCTGGACAAACTTATGATTTTTCTTTTGCTCTTATGCTTGAACTGTATAAAACACTAGTTAGGCCATAGCTGGCGTACTGCGTGCAGTTCTGGTCACCACAATACAGGAAAGATGTGATTGCACTAGAGAGGGTGCAGAGGAGATTTACGAGGATGTTGCCAGGACTGGGGAATTTTAGCTATGAGGAAAGATTGGATAGGCTGGGGTTGTTTTCATTGGAACAGAGGAGGCTGAGGGGAGACTTGATTGAGGTGTATAAAATTACGAGGGGCCTAGATAGAGTGGATAGGAAGGACCTATTTCCCTTTAGCAGAGAGGTCAATAACCAGGGGGCGTAGATTTAAAGTAATTGGTAGAAGGATTAGAGCGGAGTTGAGGAGAACTTTTTCCAACCAGAGGGTGGTGGGGGTCTGGAACTCGCTGCCTGAAAGGGTGGTAGAGGCAGAAACCCTCATCGCATTTAAAAAGTACTTGGATATGCACTTGAAGTGCGGTAACCTACAGGGCTACGGACCAAGAGCTGGAAAGTGGGATTGGGCTGGATAGCTCTTTTTCGGCCGGCACGGACTCAATGGGCCGAATGGCCTCCTTCTGTGCCGTAAATTTCTATGATTCTAAATAAACTGCTATAAAGTCTAGTACATAACTCATACCGGCTAAATTTAGGGAAATTACTCCGACTGATGCAACTTTTAAGTTTTCCAAAAAGTACAAGCCTAAATATGTGGGTGGGCTGCACAAATCCTGGGGTAGATTTTGACTTTTGTGCGATAGTGTAAGACGGGGGATGGTGAATCGGCAGCCCGTTTTACAGCCCTCCTGATTTTTTTAAATTTCCGTTGACCTCAATCACATAGTTAAAATCCCCCCCCAACTTTGCAACAGATGAGATGGTTACAAAAAACCCCAGAACATAAGAAATAGGAGCAGGAGTCGGCCATTCGGCCCCTCGAGCCTGCTCCGCTGTTCAATACGATCGTGGCTGATCTTCGACCTCAACTCCACTTTCCCGCCCGATCCCCATAGCCCTTGATTCCCTTAATCTCTAACAAAAAAATACACAACACAAAATGGTATCTTTCAATTACACTTGTATCTGTTTCTCTAAAAATACTGTTACGTGCAACCAAAGACACTCAACTCCAGGGGACCCAACCTTTAAAAGAAAAGAAAGAAAGACTTGCATTTCTACAGTGCCTTTCACGACCACCGGATGTCGCAAAGCGCTTTACAGCCAATGAAGCACTTTTGAAGTGGAGTCCCTGTTGTAATGTAGAAAACGCGGCAGCCAATTTGCGCACAACAAGCTCCATCAAACTGCAATGTGATAATGACCAGATAATCTGTTTTTAGTGATGTTGATTGAGGGATGAATATTGGCTGGGACACAGGGGAGAACTCCCCTGCTCTTCTTCGAAATAGTGCCATGGGATCTTTTACATCCACCTGAGAGAGCAGACGGGGCCTCGGTTTAACGTCTCATCCGAAAGGCGGCACCTCCAACAGTGCAGCACTCCCTCAGCACTGCACTAGGTGTGTCAGCCTAGATTTTTGTGCTCAAGTCTCTGGAGTGGGACTTGAACCCACAACCTTCTGACTCAGAGGCGAGGGTGCTACCCACTGAGCCACAGCTGACAAGGCAAGTGCAAAAGAATTTACAAACTGCGGGCAAATGTCACGGGATCAAATGTCACGTGGTCAACCGTCACGTGATCAAACCCCCCCCCAGGAATATGTCCAAACAGAGTTGGCAACCCTAGTCCCCGCGACTGCGCAATTATTAACCGAGATTCCCAGGGGTCTGTCGCTATTTGCAAGGATCCTTTGGGATTGTGTTATTTGCAGGGTGCGTGGGTATTCTCAGGGATTCCAGGGGCTGTGTCAGTATTTGTCGCCCCTCCTCCACCACGCCAAAACTGTTTGAGCAGCCCTGCTCCGTGATGCATTTTCCAATTAAATCCGATTGCAACAGACAGCTATTTACCAGCAAATTCCCCCCCCCCCCCCCCCTTCTTATTCACGGCTAAATGCCCTCCAGTGGTTTTGGCTATGTGCATCCTTGCAGTTTTTGACTTGCGCAGGCAGCACGCAAGATTCCCGAGTCTATCTGTACACTTCCAGCCCACTTCCCTTTCGCCGGCACTTTTGCTGGTGATGCCAACTTGGCTCAGCGGCAGTGCTCCTGCCTCTGAGTCGGTAGGTTGTGGTTTCAAACCCCCCCACTATAGACTCGGGCCCATAGTCTAAGCCAGGGGGTTCCCAAAGGGATAACGCAAGACATCTCTGGTGGGTACGCGGGAAAAATTGTCGAATAGTGGATTTTATTTATTAATTATTTCATTGCATTTTTTTTTATAATAGTGCTGCGCAGATGAAGCTTTAAAACTCTGTGGGAATTTGTTATGTAAAGTAGTTAATTTACTTCAAGACGTACCGATGAGAACACAGATACACAGAGGCGATGACGTACAGAGCCCTCGCCTCCAGTCACCAGACAATGCAGCGCGGTTTCAGTCGCCCAACAACTTGTCCAGTCTAACTGAGCTCAGAACTAAGTTGTGTTTTTTTTTGTTCTATATGTCACACTATAACTGTATCTGCTGGGACGCAACAGTTAAAAGGGGTTAAAATATTAAACCTGACTGCTGGTAGGGGTACGTGGGCAGCTGGTAGATCTGGAAGCGGGTACACCAGTAAAGTTTGGGAACCTCTGTTCTAAGCAGTACGGAGGCAGGGCTACAATATCACTGGTGCCGTCTTTCGGATGAGACGTTAAACTGAGGCCCCGTCTGCTCTCTCAGAAGGACGTAAAAGATCCCACAGCCACTATTTCGAAGAAGAGCAGGGGAGTTCTCCCCGGTGTCCTGGGGTCAATATTTATCCATCAACCAACATCACTACAACAGATTGGGGGAAAAATTCAGTTGGTTGTGCCTCCTGTTAGCGCCTTAAGAGGGCGCTAATGGGGCGCAAAGCAACTAGCGCCCGGGCGCAGCGATGTTTGCACCGCTCGCGAAATTAACTAGACATTTTACGGCGGCGCTAAACTTTACCGCCGCGATCTCCCGCGCACGCAGATCTTGACGTCATACGAGGGTGCAACGCCCTTGTGGCGCCCCGAGCGGAAATTGAGTGGCACCCCCATCCTTTCCGCCTGGTGCAACCAACGACCGGAAGACTGGAACGCTCCCCAGTCGCTGTGGGGCTGGGGGGGCGCTATTTAAAGGGGGCCTCTTCCTGTCTTTCTCTGTGGTTGACATTTTTGCACCACTCGTTCTGAGAGAGAGAGAGAGACTTCTGCATTGAGTCAACGCTGTGTGAGGTAGTTTTGGCTACTGATCATAACTTTGCAGGTACTTATGGTTTTTGACCTTCATAACTTTGATTGCCAAGAGACTTGGGGGCTGCACTGATTGGGGGCGTCGTCCTGCGCCACCAGAATCGGAGGACACAGAGACGCAGAGAGAGAGTGGCAATCATGGCCAGACGGAGGAGGGCCAACAGACCTCTGTACAGGAGACCTTACCCTCCCAGGGTATATCGCCAACAATTCACATATATTAATATGTCTGAGGAGCAGTGTTTGCGAAGGCTGCGCTTCAGCAAGGAGGTAGTCACTGAGCTCTGCCACCTGCTGCAGCCAGATCTGCAGCCTCAACTGAGGTCCAGGACGTCTCTGTCGGTGGCAGTGAAGATCACAGTGGCTCTGAACTTTTATGCCACTGGCTCATTTCAGTCAGCTACTGGGGACATCACCAATATCTCCCAGTTCGCGGTGCATTGCTGCATCCGTCAGGTCACAAATGCCCTCTTTAAAAGGAGACAAGAGTACATCTCTTTCCCCATGACCCCAGACAAGCAGCAAGAACGCGCAATGGGCTTTGCTAGGATAGCGGGCTTCCCCATGGTGCAGGGCGCCATTGACTGCACGCATGTGGCTTTGCGTGCTCCGCATGAGAATGCCGAGGATTTCCGCAACAGAAAGGGGTTCCATTCCTTAAACGTTCAGTTGGTCTGTGACCACAGACAGCTGACACTCGCTGTCAATGCCCACTATCCTGGCAGCTGCCACGATGCATTCATCCTGCGCCAGACTACTGTGGCAGAACTTTTCCAGGCACCGCATCAGCCAGTTGGTTGGCTTCTCGGGGACAAGGGATATCCACTGAGCACCTGGCTGATGACACCGCTCCGTACGCCCAACACCCCTGCTGAGCTGTGGTACAACGAGAGCCATCAAGCTACCAGGAACATCGTTGAGCACACAATCGGCGTGCTCAAGCAACGGTTCCGCTGTCTGGACCATTCTGGAGGAGCCCTGCAGTACTCGCCTGAGCGAGTTTCCCACTTCGTAGTTGTGTGCTGCATGCTGCATAACCTGGCAATCCTCAGGACGCAGCCAATGCCACCAGGCCTTGGAGCACCACCAGAGGAGGAGGAGGAAGAGGAGGAGGATGATCATCAGCAGCACCAAGGCGGGAGGGAGGCCCACAATGTAGAAACTGGAAGGGCCGTCCGTCAATGGCTGATAGCAAGCCGCTTCTAGGCCCCTGCTGAGGAAATGGCTTCTGCCATTGAGAACAACATGAATGAAACCAACCCGCAACCCCTAAGCCGGCCAAGGCAGCAATGATTCCAAAGACCAAACATGTACATTTTGAATACAAAAACTTATTTATTTCACAAACTCTGTGTGTGTCATTTCCTCATGACAAACTAATAGAAAGAAACACAAAAACACAGTCATTAACATAACTGGTTCTCATAACCTGGAGATAATGTTCAAAAGTTTGACCATGAACCTCAGCCTTTAATAAAAAAATGACCAACATTTTGTCACACCTCCTACTTTTTGCCCTTCGAGGGTGATCTCCTTCCCTTGCGCACTTCCCCCCTTCCCACCCTACTGCTCCTCCGTAATGGGACCTCAGTGGCTGCAGCAAGGCTGGTGGAAGGCTGCTGATTGTCAGAACCTGAGACTGCAGATGCCCTTGAAGGACGGCCTCGACCAGCTCTGGGCCTGGAGGGCCCGGCTGCAGACTGCACCAACTCTGCATGGGCAGCAGCAGTCTGTCCTACAGGCGGTGGCAAGTGCAGTGGAGAAGTGACAGTGGTGGCAGCAGGAATGCTGTCATCTTGAGAGAGAAATGAGAAGTCGCACAACACCAGGTTATAGTCCAACAGATTTATTTAATTTTACAAGCTTTCGGAGCAGTTCGCTCCTTCGTCAGGTAAGTTAGCAGTGAGAGAATCTCCCAGAATTCACAATTTAAACACAGACAAAATATATTCAAATCTTTCCCTACATCAAAGAGCACAGCCAAGACAATGAGATGTGTCCCAGGGGGTCCAACGTGTCAAACCACCTGCTGGCTGCATATCCTGTCAATTTGTGTAGGTCCTTGTGTTAGTCTTTTAAAAAAAAAAACACCTGGGAAGACCATCCGGAGCAATCTGCTGGAGCACAGATTGCTGGCCTGCTGCGGCGCGGTGAGAGCTCCGGGGAAATGTGTACGAACCATCGAGGATGGCAGCAGTCAGTGCTCGCGTGGCCTCAATCTGAGTCTGCATGAGAGCAGTCTGAGATGGGTTCATGGCAGCCAGTGACTGAATTGCAGTACTATGCTTTAGTGTGGCATCCGCCTGTGCTACAGCGAAGTGCTCCACACTCCTTGCCAGTGATTCAATGCATTCGGGCACCCTTCCCACTGCACCCATGAGCTCAGTGTGCATGTCCACCGCCTGGGTGTTCATTTCAGCGATGAGCCGCTCCTCTCTGCGTCCAGTGCAGTAGGACTCGCTGGCATACTCTCCCTCTGGGGAGAAGGCCCCCGAGCTTCCCTACCCCCATGGCGTTGCTGCAGCCCGCTGGGTCCTGGAGCTTCACCCTCATCAGACCCTTCCCCCCTGCTCCCCTCCAGGGAAGGCGTGTTCCCAGTGTGGGCATGGGCTTCCTCGGGAGAGGGTGGCGCTGATGCTCCGCCTTCATCTTCCTCCTCGGCTGCAGCTTCACTCCCACTGGCAGCTTCAGGGCCCGTCTCCTCAGCTGGTGAATCACCATCTGAAAGCAGGGAGGTACAAGAGTGGCTTTAGCGTGAGGACAGGGGGGCAGTAATGGAGGAATGAGTGCAGCGATTTAGTAAGTTGGATTGAAAGTGTCAAAGGCTGGTGTTGTGAGGGACAAGTGGAAGGACAGAGGACAAAAAGGTGATGACCTTACCATTGCTGTCCAGAACGGGGTCGGCGTCTCCAGTGGCGACGGGACCGATCACCCGGCTTGCCACAATCCTGTGGACGCGCTCCTCAAGATCGCTGAGGGGTTGCAGCTGAGGCCGCCCTCCACCTGTCCGTTGCTGCTGTCTCCTATTATGAGATAGCTTGGCCTGCAAGAAAAAGGACGGCGTCTGAGTAAATATACAGCCATGGTCTTGCCTGATGTGCCTCCCATAGATGAATAGCCCTTACTGTATGCAGCCATGGTCTTGCCTGGTGCCTCCCATAGGTGAATAGCCCTTAATGTATGCAAGGTGTGGAATGTGCGTGTGTGTTTCATGAGAGGGCCATAGGTGTTGGATGAGTGTTGTGCATTGGGGTTTTAAGACCCTCTGGCCATAGAGTGAGGTTGAGATGGAGGGATGGAGAGGTATTGAAAAAAAGCCACTCACCCTGATGATCCGAGTGAGGTCGTTGAACTTTTTTCGACATTGTATATGGGTCCTGGGCACCATGCTCCTGGAGGAGACGCTCTGAGCCACCTCCCTCCACACTCTTCTGTACTCGCGCGGCAAAGGCCTCCTGCCACTCTCAGGGAAGAGTATAGATCTTCTGCGCTCCACCGCGCCAACCAGAGCATCCAAGGCCCGCTCGCTGAAGCGCTGAGCTCGTTCTCTCACCCTCTCCATAGTCCTTGGCTGGAAGATTTAGGCACAGGTCTCTCCAGGCCGAGATTCAAGGCTCCAATGAGCAGGGTGTGGCTGGAGTGCAAGATCGACCCTCCCCTTTAAGAACTGTCCGGCGCCAGTGTGTCTGTGTTCCATCGCTAACTGACAGCACCTGCGCTGCGCCCGTGCTCTGAGTTAGTGCCTCGCTCCTCGGCCTTTGCGCCTTAAGACAGGTGTGTAGCGCCTGATTTAGCGCTCCAATCACCTCCAGGGGCGATAAAAGTCAAGTTTGCAGTCGGAGGCGATAATTAGCGCCAGGCGCCAATCTTTGCGCCCGGCCGATAATTGCGCCCCAAATGGGGCGATACTGAATTTCTCCCCCATTATCTGGTCGTTATCGCATTGCTGTTTGTGGGAGCTTGCTGTGCTCAAATTGGCTGCCGCGTTTCCCACATCACAACAGTGACTACACTTCAAAAAGGACTTAATTGGCTGTAAAGTGCTTTGGGACGTCCTGAGGTTGTGAAAGGCGCGATAGAAATGCAAGTCTATCTATGTATATGCAAAGTTTTCTTTTTTAATATCACATGTAGTCCCATGATACAACGATAATGGAGCTGTTGACTAATCACAGCGATCAATCTCTATCAGTGAGTCTCCAACAGACCCAGACATGAGGCGAGGAAAACCCCCAGTGGTGAAGAGCTTTGGGAACCACAGGACCAAAGTCACTTGTTCCTCCCGAGCTCGCGACACTCACCACACCTCACGTCTCAAATTACTCAGATACTGGAGCACAAAATGTTATTTTCTGAAAGAAATCTCTCTCATTTGCATTTGAATGAATCGATGCTAACTGCTCCCACCGTCTCCCTAGGGAACCTGTTCCATGGATCGACGACTCGCTCACTGAAATATTGTTTCCGCAGATTAGTTTTAAAATTACTCTCCCCCACTCGATATGGATACATGAGCTTATCAGCAGAGCTTGGCACGCAATGCTTGCATATCATTTATCCCTGTGCAGGATGGTCACATGGATGAAGTACCCAGCCAGTGGCTCGTGTCGGTCTGAGTCAGCACCTCGAGGGACGAGGGGAAACGGGCACTCGCTTTGAGGTTTGGCGTTCCCCTTAGTGTAAACTAAAATTGTGCTGCCAACAGGGGAAATGCTTCATATGTAACATAAGCCCACTTCCTCTTTGGATTTACATACTTCGAGATCATCGAATCACACAGCACGGAAGGCGGTCATTCGGCCCATTGTGCCTGTGCCGGCTCTCTGAAAGAGCTCTCCAATTAGTCCCACTCCCCCTGCTCTTTCCCCATAGCCCTGTAAATGTTTCCTTTTCAAGTATTTATTCAATTCCCTTTTGAAAGTTACTGTTGAATCTGTTTCCACCGCCCTTTCAGGCAGCGCGTTCCAGATCACAACAACTAGGAATCTTAAACATCAAGTCCAAAAATCAAAATCAGGCACTGTGCACATAGAAAGAAAGAACTTGCATTTCTATAGCGCCTTTCACAACCTCAGGACACCCCAAAGCGCTTTACAGCCAATGAAGTGCTTTTTGAAGTGTAGTCACTGTCGTAATGTAGGAAACACGGCAGCCAATTTGCGCACAGCAAGCTCCCACAAACAGCAATGTGATAATGACCAGATAATCTGTTTTAGTGATGTTGATTGAGGGATAAATATTGGCCCAGGACACCGGGGAGAACTCCCCCCTGCTCTTCTTCGAAATAGTGCCATGGGATCTTTTACGTCCACCTGAGAGGTTTAACCTCTCATCCAAAAGACGGAATCAGTACTGCACTGAAGTGCCAGCCTGGATTAGATGCTCAGAGGCATGAGTGCTACCCACTGAGCCACAGCTGACACTGTACTACAATTGTACTCACTAGACTCACTCAGGGCTCCATTCCCTTTCACCTGTGATCCACTCAGCCATTGCGCATCTCGCCCCATCCTACCTCGGTGACCTCCTTCAGGCCTGTGTGCCTACTCACACCCTTCGCTCCACGGACACAGTTCTACTCCTCGTTCTTCACCCTCTGGGTCCCACCAATGGTGGTCACTCTTTCAGCCACCACGCCCCCCACCCTCTGGAAGCCCCTTCCAAAACCCTCCACCTTGCCTCCTCCCTTCCTGCTTTCAAAGCTCTACTGAAAACCTGACATGACGAAGGGTGAACGACCGGAAGCGTTAACTCTGTTTCTCTCTCCACCAACGCTGCCTGACCTGCTGAGTATCTCCGGCATTTTCTGTTTTCATTCCCTACTGAAAACCCGTCTCTTCAACTGCTCTTTTGGCTCCAACCCTTAATTCCATTCTCCGTATTCCTTTCCCTCCCACTCGTTGTCCAATTTACTCTTTGATCTAGTAGAAATATGGAGCACCCTCCCCCAAAAGTCTGTGGATGCTGGGGGATAATTGGAGCTTTCAAGACTTGAGATCGATAGATTTTTGTTAGGTAAGAGTATTGTTTCGGATGAGACGTTAAACCGAGGTCCCGTCTGCCCTCCGGTGGACGTAAAAGATCCCCTGGCACTATTTCTCCCCGGAGTCCTGGGCCAATATTTATCCCTCAATCAACATCACTAAAACAGATTATCTGGTCATTATCACGTTGTTTGTGGGAGCTTGCTGTGCACAAATTGGCTGCCACGTTTCCTACATTACAACAGTGACTACACTTCAAAAGTACTTCATTGGCTGTAAAGCCCTTTGGGACATCCTTAGGTCGTGAAAGGCGCTATAGAAATGCAAGTCTTTCTTTCTGTCCCCCGAGATCCCTTTACGCCTCTACCCCATTTAGACTCTGAGGGAACAATTTGGTTGGTTAGTGCCTCCTGTTAGTGCCTCCGGGGGGCGCTAACGGGGCGCTAGGATCTTAGCACCCAAGCGCGGTGATTTTAGCGCCGCTCGTGAAATTGACCAGTCGTTTTGCGGCAGTGCGAAACACTACCGCCACGATCTCCTGCGCCTGCAGATTGTGACGTCAGTCGAGCGTGCATCGCCCTGGTAGCACTGCTAGGAACGACAGGTAGAGGGGAACGTTTTCAAGTCGGGAAGGAGCTGGGGGAGCGCTATTTAAAGGCGGGCGCTTCCTGCTTTTTCTTGTCTGCAAAATTTTTGGTACACGCAGGTTGAGAGGGAGAGAGACGTCTGGAGAGATTTAACGCTGTCCTAAGGAGTTTTGGCCCTCGGCACCAGTTTTTTGAGGTTCCTAAGCGCTGAGCTCTTTCCCTGGGCCTATCCATTAGTGCTTCCAACACTAATTGCGTTAGAGGTCTCTCCGGGCCGAGATTCAAGGCTGCAATGAGCAGGGTGTGGGTGGCCAGCAAGATGGCCCCTCCCCTTTAAGAACTGGATGGCGCCAGTCTGTCTGGCTTCCATGGTAACTGACATCGCCTGAGCTTCGGTAGCGTTCTGAGGTAGCGCCTCGCTCCCCGACGTTTGCGCCTTAAGAGAGGTGTGTAGCACCTGATTTAACGCTCAAATCACCTCCAGGGGCGATAGAGGCGAATTTTGCAGTCGGAGGCGATAATTAGCGCCGGGCGCTAAACTTTGCGCCCGGCTGAGATTAGTGCTCCAAAATGGGCGATACCCAATTTTTCCCCCTTATTTTCCAAGGATTAGGTGGCCTCCTTATTCCTCTTACCAAAATGCACCATCTCACACTTATCTACATTGAAATTCAGTCTCTGAATGCACTGGGGCGGAAGTGACGGGTTAGTAACCCTCCACGGTTATTTCCTCTATCTTTAGGTACCACGTTCGAGGAAATCAACACTGGGAAAAGCTTTGCTCTGCTCCCTTCCGAGAACTCTACTCTGTGGGAACGGCCCACGGTAACCTATACCTCATCGGAGGCCAGATGAAGCTGAAGGGCCAATACGCGATCACAAACTGTGTGGACAAGTACATCCTGGAGACGGGCCAGTGGAGGAGCATGGCGCCGTTGCCCTTGCCGTTGGCGTGTCACGCCGCGGTCACAGTCCGCAACCAGATCTACGTGCTGGGCGGATGGACACCACAGGTTAAGATGCTTGTAGAATGCTGCTGGCTGCTTTAGCATGCAAATATTCTAACCATTACCCAGACGCACTTCTTCGTCCTTACAACGCCTTGGGATATTTGGAATAAGGTTCGTATTGGCGGTATTTCACATCGAAAGAAAAAGCTCCCGCTCGCAGTGTGATGCTGCTGTATTAAGCTGTCCAGACCAGAAGGTCGATTCGCTGTCTGATCTGAGTTGGCTGATCTCGACCAGCCAGCATCTGTGGCCGATACAGGTGACCATCATGTCCCTGGGCTAGGGAGATGACAAATCAACTGGGGGTTTCGCGCTCCGGATCCCTATGCAGGGACCTCCTGCTGCAAGGTGGGTGGGTGCCAATTTTGGGAAAGGACGTAATCGGGCTCAGCTGTGATGATCTCCAGAGTTGAACACCCTGCTGACACTCTTTAGGCTTGCATGTGAGAAATGGCCAGACTGAGAAATGGCCAGAGTGAACAGGCTGGGCCTCTTTTCTCTATAAAAAAGAGTAGACTGAGAAGTGACCTGATAAAGGTCTTTACAATTCTGAAGGGGTTCTACTTGCATTTATATAGCGCCTTTAGCATAATAATAAGAACATCAGAAATAGGAGCAGGAATCGGCCACTTGGCCCCTCGAGCCTGCTCCGCCATTCAATAAGATCATGGCTGATCTTGGGCTCAAAGCCACTTCCCTGCCCGCTCCCCATAACCCTTCACTCCCTTATCTTACAAAAATCTGACTATCTCCACCTTAAATGTATTTAATGACCCAGCCTCCACAGCTCTCTGGGGCAGAGAATTCCACAGATTTACGACCTTCAGAGAAGAAGTTCCTCCTCATCTCAGTTCTAAAAGGGCGACCCTTTATTCTGAGACTGTGCCCCCGAGTTCTAGATTTCCCCACGAGGGGAAACATCCTCTCTGCATCTACCTTGTCGAGGCCCCTCAGTATCTTATGGGGGTGAAATATTCGGTAAGAGGGCGCTAACGGGGCGCAAAGCAACTTGCGCCCGGGCGCCACGCCGCCCACGCCTCGCGCGAAATTCAGTGGGAGGTCAGCGGCGGCGTTAACCGGTAGCGCCCCGCGGCGCTGCGCCACTGCCGATGACGTCATCGCCGTGTGCAGCGCCCCGCTCGCGCCCCGGCCGCGATCTTCGGGAGCGCCCCCTGACTTACCGCCGGATGCTGTGTCCGATGGGGTCAGGGGGGCCTACCTGTGGCCGGGGAGGGGCTATTTAAAGGCGAGGTGCGGGGCAGCCATTTTCGTTGCTGGCCGCCTGCCAGCACCTGCCTGTGCTCCCGCCCCCGGCCTCCTGAACCGCCCCCCTCCGCGGAGTGCCGGCTGCGCTCCAAGAGCCCGGCACTTCTCTTGAGTGCCGGGCTCTTTTGCCGGCACTCCCGATACTCGGGGGCCCAGCTGGGCCCCGGGTCGCGCTGCACAAGACCCCTCCCCTTTAAGAAGGGGAGGAAGGCCTGCAATACCGCGGCGCGACATGTTGCAGCACATGGCACTGCGGCACGTAGCGCCATGATATTCCCTCGCACCGCCCCAAGAGGGATGCGGGGCGCTTCCAGTAGTGCCCCGCTTCCCTCTTGGGGCACTACCACTCAATTTCCGTCGCGGGGGCGCTAAAAGTAGCGCCCTGGCAAAGTTAGCGCCCCAAAGGTGGCGATACTCAATTTTTAACCCTATAAGTTTCAGTAATAGGGAACGGTAGCGTAGTGGTAATGTTACTGGGCTAGTAATCCAGAGGCCTGGACTAAGGATCCAGAGACGTGAGTTCAAATCCCACCACGGCAGCTGGGGAATTTAAATTCAGTTAATTAAATAAATCTGGAATAAAGAGCTAGTATCGGTGACCATGAAACTATCGGATTGTCGTAAAAACCCATCTGGTTCACTAATGTCCTTCAGGGAAGGAAATCTGCCGTCCTTACCCGGTCTGGCCTACATGTGACTCCAGACCCACAGCAATGTGGTTGACTCTTAACTGCCCTCTGAAATGGCCTAGCAGCAAGCCACTCAGTTGTAACTAATCGCTACGAACCAAAATAATAATAAGAATGAAACTGGACGGACCACCCTGCATCGACCTCGGCACCGACTACGGACACGACAACGGCACACCCAGCCCAGTCGACCCTGCAAAGTCCTCCTCGCCAACATCTGGGGACTTGTGCCAAAATTGGGAGAGCTGTCCCACAGACTAGTCAAGCAACAGCCTGACATAGTCATACTCACAGAATCATACCTTTCAGCCGAACTCCTCCATCACCATCCCTGGGTGTGTGTCCTGTCCCACCGGCAAGACAGACCCACCAGGGGTGGCTATACAGTCGGGAAGGAGTGGCCCTGAGAGTCCTCAACATTGACTCTGGACCCCATGAAGTCTCATGGCTTCAGGTCAAGCATGGGCAAGGAAACCTCCTGCTGATTAACACCTACCGCCCTCCCTCAGCTGATGAATCAATACTCCTCCATGTTGAACACCACTTGGAAGAAGCGCTGAGAGTAGCAAGGGCACAGAATGTACTCTGGGTGGGGGATTTCAATGTCCATCACCAAGAGTGGCTCGGTAGCACCACTACTGACCGAGCTGGCCGAGTCCTGAAGGACATAACTGCCAGTCTGGGTCTGCGACAGGTGGTGAGGGAAAAACCTACTTGAACTCGTCCTCACCCATCTACCTGTCGCAGATGCATCTAGCATTGGCAGCAGTGACCACCGCACAGTCATTGTGGGGACAAAGTCCCGTCTTCACACTGAGAACACCCTCCATCGTGTTGTGTGGCACTACCACCGTGTTAAATGGGATAGATTCAGAACAGATCTAGCAGCTCAAAACTGTGGGCCATCAGCAGCAGCAGAATTGTATTCCACCACAATCTGTAACCTCATGGCCCGGCATATCTCTCACTCTACCACCAAGCCAGGGGACCAACCCTGGTTCAATAAGGATTGTAGAAGAGCATACCAGGAGCAGCACCAGGCGTACCTAAAAATGAGGTGCGAAGCTGCAACACAGGACTACATGCATGCTAAAAAGCGGAAGCAGCATGCTATAGACAGGGCTAAGCGATCCCACAATCAACGGATCAGATCAAAGCTCTGCAGTCCAGCCACATCCAGTCGTGAATGGTGGTGGACCATTAAACAACTAACGGGAGGAGGAGGCTCCAAGAATATCCCCATCCTCAATGATGGTGGAGCCCAGCACGTGAGTGCAAAAGACAAGGCTGAAGCGTTTGCAACCAACTTCAGCCAGAAGTGCCGAGTGGATGATCCATATCGGCCTACTCCCGAGGTCCCCACCATCACAGAAGCCATTCTTCAGCCAATTCGATTCACTCCACGAGATATCAAGAAACGGCTGAGCGCACTGGATACAGCAAAGGCTATGGGCCCCGACAACATCCCGGCTATCGTGCTGAAGACTTGTGCTCCAGAACTAGCCGCGCCTCTAGCCAAGCTGTTCCAGTACAGCTACAACACTGGCATCTATCCGACAATGTGGAAAACTGCCCAGGTATGTCCTGTCCACAAAAAGCAGGACAAATCCAACCTGGCCAATTACCGCCCCATCAGCCTACTCTCAATCATCAGCAAAGTGATGGAAGGTGTCATTGACAGTGCTATCAAGCAGCACTTACTCACCAATAACCTACTCACTGATGCCCAGTTTGGGTTCCACCAAGACCACTCGACTCCCGACCTCATTACAGCCTTGGTCCAAACATGGACAAAGGAGCTGAATTCCAGAGGTGAGGTGAGAGTGACTGCCCTTGACATCAAGGCAGCATTTGACCGAGTGTGGCATCAAGGAGCCCGAGTAAAACTGAAGTCAATGGGAATCAGGGGGAAAACACTCCACTGGCTGGAGTCATACCTAGCACAAAGGAAGATGGTTGTGGTGGCTGAAGGTCAATCATCACAGCCCCAGGACATCGCTGCAGGAGTTCCTCAGGGCAGTGTCCTAGGCCCAACCATCGTCAGCTGCTTCATCAATGACCTTCCCTCCAACATAAGGTCAGAAATGGGGATGTTCGCTGATGACTGCACAGTGTTCAGCGCCATTCGCAACTCCTCAGATAATGAAGCAGTCCATGCCCGTATGCAACAAGACCTGGACGACATTCAGGCTTGGGCTGATAAGTGGCAGGTAACATTCGCGCCACAGAAGTGCCAGGCAATGACTATCTCCAACAAGCGAGAGTCTAACCACCTCCCCTTGATATTCAATGGCATTACCATCGTCGAATCCCCCACCATCAACATCCTGGGGGTCACCATTAACCAGAAACTTAACTGGACCAGCCACTTAAATACTGTGGCAACAAGAGCAGGTCAGAGGCTAGGTATTCTGCAGCGAGTGTCTCACCTCCTGACTCCCCAAAGCCTTTCCACCATCTACAAGGCACAAGTAAGGAGTGTGATGGAATACTCTCCACTTGCCTGGATGAGTGCAGCTCCAACAACACTCCAGAAGCTCGACACCATCCAGGACAAAGCAGCCCGCTTTATTGGCACCCCATCCACCACCTTAAACATTCACGCCCTCCACCACCGGCGTACCGTGGCTGCAGTGTGTACCATCTACAAGATGCACTGCAGCAACTCGCCAAGGCTTCTTCGGCAGCACCTCCCAAACCCACGACCTCTTCCAGCTAGAAGGACAAGGGCAGCAGGCGCATGGGAACACCACCCCCTGCAAGTTACACACCATCCTGACTTAGAAGTATATCGTCGATCCTTCGTCGCTGGGTCAAAATCCTGGAACTCCCTCCCTAACAGCACTGTGGGAGTACCTTCACCACACGGACTGCAGCGGTTCAAGAAGGCGGCTCACCACCACCTTCTCAAGGGCAACTAGGGATGGGCAATAAATGCTGGCATTGCCAGCGGCGCCCACATCCCATAAACGAATTAAAAAAAAAATAAGATCACCTCTCATTCTTCTAAATTCCAATGATTATAGGCCCAAGCTACTCAACCTTTCTTCATAAGCCAACCCCCTCATCTCAGGAATCAACCGAGTGAATCGTCTCTGAACTGACTCCAATGCAAGTATATCATAAGAACATAAGAAATAGGAGCAGGAGTAGGCCATTTGCCACTTTGAGCCTGCTCCGCCATTCAATGAGATCATGGCTGATCTTCTGCCTCAATTCCATTCACCGGCCTTATCGCCATATCCCTTGATGCCCTTACTAGTCAAAAATCTATCGACTTCTGTTTTGAATATACCCAATGACAGCCTGCACAGCCCTCTGAGGTAGAAAATTCCAAAGATTCACCACCCTCTGAGAGAATAAATTTCTTCTCATCTCAGTCCTGAATGGCCTACCTTTTATCCTGAGGCTGTGGCCCCTGGTTCTAGACTCCCCAGCCAAGGGAAACATTATCCCAACATCCACTCTATCAAGCCCTGTAATATTTTTGCATGCTTCAATGAGATCCCCTCTCATTCTTCTGAATTCAAGAGAATACAGGCCTAGTTTACTCAATCTCTTCTCATACAACAGTCCCGCCATCCCAGGAATCAATCTTGTGAACCTTCGTTGCACTCCCTCTATGGCAAGTATATCCTTCCTTAGGTAAGGAGACCAAAATTGTACACAGTACTCCAGGTGTGGTCTCACCAAGGCCCTATATAATTGGAGTAAGACTTCTTTACTCCTGTACTCAAATCCTCTTGTAATGAAGGCCAGCATACAATTTGCCTTCCCAATGGCTTGCTGCATCTGCACATTCACTTTCAGTGACTCATGTACAAGGACACCCAGGTCCCTTTGAGCGACTGCATTCCCCAATCTTTCACCATTTAGGAAATACTCTGCCTTTCTGTTTTTTCTACCAAAGTGGATAACTTCACATTTATCCACATTATAATCCATCTGCCATGTTCTCGCCCACTCACTGAGCCTGTCTTATATCCTTCCTTAAATAAGGAGACCAAAACTGTACGCAGTACTCAAGGTGTGGTCTCACCAATACCCTGTACAGTTGTAACAGGACTTCCCTGCTTTTATACTCCAACCCCCTTTGCAATAAAGGCCAACATTCCATTTGCCTTTTTGATTACTTGCTGTACCTGCATGCTAACTTTTTGTGTTCCATGCACAAGGACCCTCAGGTCCCTCTGAACTGTAGCATTTTATAATCTCTCTCCATTTAAATAATAATTTGCTTTTTTATTTTTCCTGCCAAAGTGGATAACCTCGCATTTTCCCACATTATACTCCATCTGCCAAATGTTTGCCCACTCACTTAGCCTGTCTATATCCCTTTGCAGATTCTTTGAGTCCTCTGCACAACTTGCTTTCCCACCCATCTTTGTGTCATCCGCAAACTTGGCTACATTACGCTCGGTCCCTTCATCCAAGTTATTAATGTAGATTGTAAATAGTTGAGGCCCCAGCACCGATCCCTGTGGCACCCCAATAGTTACCGTTTGCCAACCGGAAAATGACCCATTTATCCCAACTCTCTGCTTTCTGTTAGTTAGCCAATTCTCTATCCATGCTAATATATTACCCCCAACTCCGTAAGCTCTTATCTTATGCAGTAACCTTTTATGTGGCACCTTATCGAATGCCTTCTGGAAATCCAAATACACCACATCCACTGGTTCCCCTTTATCCACCCTGCTCGTTACATCCTCAAAGAACTCCAGCAAATTTGTTAAACATGATTTCCCTTTCATAAAACCATGCTGACTCTGCTTGACTGCATTATGATTTTCCAAATGCCCTGCTACTGCTTCCTTAATGAAGGACTCCAGCATTTTCCCAACGACAGATGTTGGGCTAACTGGTCTACAGTTTCCTGCTTTCTGTCTCCCTCCTTTCTTAAATAATAAGGCCCCAAGGCCGCTTCACAGGAGCGTTATCAAACAAAATTTGACACCGAGCCACATAATGAGATATTAGGACAGGTGACCAAAAGCTTGGTCAAAGAGGTAGGTTTTAAGGAGCGTCTTAAAGGAGGAGAGAGAGGTGGAGAGGTTTAGGGAGGGAATTCCAGAGCTTAGGACCCAGGCAGCTGAAGGCACGGCCGCCAATGGTGGAGCGAAGGAATTCGGGGATGCGCAAGAGGCCAGAATTGGAGGAGCGCAGAGATCTCGGAGGGTTGTGGGGCTGGAGGAGATTACAGAGATAGGGAGGGGGGAGGGGGGCGAGGCCATGGGGGGAACTGAACACGGGGATGAAAAATTTTAAATCGACAGTTTCCAACGCAGCTTCTACAACATCAAAACAAGATCGTACGGCTGTGTTAAGTTACAGGTTGTGACAAGCTGCCATACCTAACCCAATGGCTTGGGAGATGTAACACACACCAACAAGTGCAAAGCTGCCATGTTGGCCGAGGCTATGGACTGAACCACCAGCTGGTGGCCAAGAAAAGATGGATATTTCTCTGTTTCTGATACACCTGGGGAGGAGCAAACAGTTCAGTTATCCCGGGGGTGCCCAAACCTTGGACAGTGGCCGGCCAGCTTGGGCAACCTGGACCAAAAAGCCCAGGCAACTCCGTTTTATTTCCACTTTTATTTCTCTATCACTATTTTGTCCCATTGGCATTTTGTGACACTGGAGGTTTGTTCAAAGCACTGAAAGAAAGAAAGACTCCCATTTCTCCAGCACCTTTCACAACCTCAGGACGTCCCAGAGCGCTTTACGGCCAATGAAGTACTTTTTGAAGTGTAGTCACTGTTGTAATGTAGGAAACACGGCAGCCAATTTGCGCACAGCAAGCTCCCACAAACAGCAATGTGATAATGACCAGATAATCTGTTTTTTGTGAAGTTGATTGAGGGATAAATAGTGCCATGAGATCTTTTACATCCACCTGAGAGCGCAGACGGGGCCTCGGATTGACGTCTCATCCAAAAGACGGCACCTCCGACAGTGCAGCGCTCCCTCAGCACTGCACTGGAGTGTCAGCCTGGATTTTTGTGTTCTGCAATGGGACTTGAACCCCCAACCACTCAAAGCCGAGAGTGCTGCCCACTGAGCTGTGGCTGACACTGTCGGAACCAATTTTTTACTTTCCCTAACTTGCGGCACTGAGGCTGACTGTAGTGCACCCTCCAGCTGCTCTGGCTGAAATCGGACAACTCAGTGCAGCCCAGGGGTTGAACCTGGATCTTCCTCATCTCGTGCTTGAGGGACGGAGACGTTAGCGGTAAGCTACGGGGACAACTGAGAACAGAGGTTTACGTGTCGTTTCTGGTCTGTGTTCAGGTTGGGGCTACAGAGCTTTACTCTAATAAACTGTGATTGTGTTGCTTTTTCCATTTAAGATAGACAGTTGCTTCGGAGCAAACTGTTCTCACCATTTTCAATTGGCATTAATTAATGCGTTTTTTATCGCTTGTCCTTGCAGGCATTTTATCCACATTAGTGCCCCGTTTGATTAATTGCTTGCATCGCTGGGACTAGATCTCCCTTTAGTGTCCTCTTTATCTTCTGGCTGTCGTGCTTTTTGTTCTGCAGATGGATCTTCCCGATGACGAACCTGATCGGCTCAGCAACAGAATGTTTCGGTACGACCCAGGCAGAGATAGATGGACTGAGTGTGGGCCCATGAAATTCTCCAAGTATCGTTTCAGTACGGCTGTCCTCAACAATGAGATTTATGTCCTGGGTAAGGAATTGGGGCGGAGGGCTGGGGTTGGGCATCAGTGGGCTTTCACTCCTTCACACCGCACGCGCTCAAACAGCAGCTTTGAATGCTCCGACGTTGGGGTTTTTTTCCAATTTGTTATTGAGATGTGGTGACACTGGCAAGACAGCATTTGTGTTGTTGTTTCGTATGATGGGAGAAGCTTATAACGCGATGTCTAGTTTGGCTCTCCATTTCATGGCCTCCTGAGATGCCGAGTGGAGAAATGAGGTGCCTCCCGCAGCAGATCTCAGTGGGCAGGTTGATGTGATGTGTTCCGTGGTCTGGGACTCACGGCCACAGTCGCACTTCGGGTCGTCCCTCATCTTCCACTTGTGGAGCAGGCGGCCGCATCGCCCGTGTCCTGTGCAGATTGGGTTGAGCGTCTCCACTGTCTCCGAGGGAGGTCGAAGCCAGGGTCAGTGATGAGGTGTCGGTTCTTCATGTTGCAGGCGTCCCACGATTCCGTCCAGCTGGATAGTGGGTCGCTACCAGCTGCATGAATATTGGCTGCTGTTTCCCAGAATGGCCGGCGCCATTTTAAGTGCTTTCGTGGTGGGTTTTTCAAGTCTTCGTCAATGGGGAAAGTCAATGTTGCTCATGATTTTTTTTCCATCTCACGGAGCACGTGGTGGCGTAGCGGCGAATGGCGGGCGGGGCAATGTGGGACAGCAACGGGAGCCACTGGGTTGGAGTGGCCTTGAGCGTCTCCGACACCGTCCTCGACGGCGTTTAGCTGCACGTCCACGATCTTTGCGTGGCGGCTGCAGGACCATGAGGCCGAGCAGCATTCTGCAGCAGAGTAGACTCGGGCAACTGCTGCAGTGCGAAGTGTTCTGGCCATGACATTCCAGTGGCATTTGTTACCTATCTCTAGTTGCCTTGTGGCCATTAAGAGTCAACCATAGTGTAGGACTGGAGTCACACATGGGCCAGGCAGGTAGGACATTAATCAACGAGTTGGGTTTTGATAAAAAAACTTTATTTGTATATATTGCCTATACGCCTACAATAAGAAAGAAAGACTTGCATTTCTATAGCGCCTTTCACGACCACCGGATGTCCCAAAGCGCTTTACAGCCAATGAAGTACTTTTTTGGAGTGTAGTCACTGTTGTAATGTAGGAAACGCAGCAGCCAATTTGCGCACAGCAAGCTCCCACAAACAGCAATGTGATAATGACCAGATAACCTGTTTGTTTTAGATGTTGATTGAGGGATAAAAATTTGGCCCAGGACACCGAGGATAACTCCCCATCTCTTCTTTGAAATTGTGCCGTGGGATCTTTTACGTCCATCTGAGAGAGCAGATCTCGTGCGAAAGACGGCACCTCCGACAGTGCTGCGCTCCCTCAGCACTGCACTGGAGTGCCGGCCTAGATTTTTGTGCTCAAGTCCCTGGAGCAGGACTTGAACTCACAACCTTCTGACTCAGAGGCGAGAGGGAGAGAGAGCAACCCACTGAGCCAAGGAAGAGTATGTAGAACGGGGCCTCTGGAGATGATGAAGAACAAGAGCAGAAAGTTCAGAGGGGCAATGATGATAGCAGCCTCCACAAAATGGAGAAAGGCAAACAAAAGGTTGTTGACGCAGAGATAAGTTGGAAGCTGGAGATGAAAGAAAGATCACCCATTAAACAATTAAGCCTTTTTATGAAGTGAAAGCATTCTAAAGCATTCTCACGTGGGTGGGACATACTTTGATGAGCATTCAATGAAAATCTCTAAAGTTCAGCAACAGTGTTAATCTGTACAGTTTCTATTTAACGAGGCCCGTTAATGCATTTGCGGCGGTTCCCACCAGATTTATGCCCATTGCCTGCAACAGGGACCTCACTCTTGGAGGTTGTCCAAGTGTATCTCAATTGCCTTGGCATTTAGTGAACAATCAAAGCCTTTTTTCCCTTTGATTTCTTTACAAACGTGCTTATGTCCTGGGAAAAAACACACACACACACACACACACACACATAGTCGAGTACAGTTGAGTTGAATGCAGCAGTAAAGAACAGAAAAAGTCCTGTGCGACTTTTGTAGGGAACAGCGAGTAATGGAGGTTTATTTTAGTACCCAGAGGCCACAAAATGAACTGTGGTTTAACACTGTCAACACAGATCAGCTGATTCAGGGTGTAACCATCTGCATTTCTGGAGTTTCGAAAAAATCAACAAATGCTGCAGAAGGGGTTACTTATTGTAACGTAGAATCTGCACTTTATTTGTTAAAGATATATTTTTAATCGTAGCTTCTGTATTTGAGAACTGAAATTCCAGACTGTAATACATCTACTAACATCTGCGCCCACAAGACAAGTTCTGGTCTCCATATTATAAAAAGGATATAGAGGTACTGGAGAAGGTGCAAAAAAGATTTAGTAGAATGATACCAGAACGGAGACGTTACACCGATCAGGACAGATTGAACAGGCTGGGGCTCTTTTCTTTAGAAAAGAGAAGACGAGGGGCGACCTGATGGAGGTCTTCAAGGTTATGAAAGGGTTCAATAGGGTAGACGTAGAGAAGATGTTTCCACTTGTGGGGGAGACCAGAACTAGGGGCCATAAATATAAGATAGTCACTAATAAATCCTGATGCAGAGATGCCGGTGTTGGACTGGGGTGGACAAAATTGAGAAGTCGCACAACACCAGGTTATAGTCCAACAGTTTTATTTGAAATCACAAGCTTTGTGATTTCAAATAAAACTGTTGGACTATAACCTGGTGTTGTGCGACTTCTCACTAATAAATCCAATCGGGAATTCAGGAGAAACTTCTTTACCCAGAGAGTGGTGAGAATGTGGAACTCGCTACCACAGGGAATGGTTGAGGCGGATAGTATAGATGCATTTAAGGGGAAGCTGGATAAACACATGAGGGAGAAAAGAATAGAAGGATATGTTGATGGGGTGAGATGAAGAGGGTTGGGAAGAGGCACGTGTGGAGCATAAACAGTTGGAGCAGTGGGGCCGAATGGCCTGTTTTCTGTAAATACTTTGCAATCATTTGTAATGGACAATCCTTCCAGAATAACAACCCTAATCTTAGAATCATTGAATCATAAAATAGCACTGCACAGAAGGAGGCCATTGGGCCCATCGAGTCTGCGCCGGCTCTTTCGAAGAGCGATCCAGTTAGTCCCACTCCCCCGGCTCTTTCCCCATATCCCTGCAATTTTTTCTCCAATTCCCTTTTGAAGGCTACTATTGACTCTGAATCCACCACCCTATCAGGCAGCGCATTCCAAATCCTAACCACTCGCTGCGTAAAAATATTTTTCCTCATGTCGCCTCTGGTTCTTTTGCGAATCACCTTAAATCTGTGTCCTCTGGTTATCGACCCTTTTAATAGTTACTCAGTTGGTAGCACCCACGTCTCTGAGCCCGAGTCAGGAGGTTGTGGATTCACTCCCCACTTTGAAATTTGTTGCCGGGGTGTGTGCGTGTGTGTGAGACACTGGCAAAGTCACATTTATTGCCCATCCCTAGTTGCCCGGAGATGGTGGTGCTGGGTCTTCTGCTGCTGCAGTTCTTGTGGTGACGGTGCTAGGTCAGGATTTGCAGGATTTTGACCCAGCGATGCTGAAGGAAGGGGGTGATTATCAGGACGGTGTGTGACTTGGACGGAAACTTGGAGGCGATGGTGTTCCCACAACATTGCTACTCTTGTGTTGCTCGGTGGTCAGGGTCGCGAGGCAGGGAGGAGTCGTGGAAGTGACTTTGATGTTGCTGCAATGCATCCTGTACATCGTACGTACTGCAGACACAGTGCGCCAGCGATGCCGGGCGTGGATATGGAGTCCTGTGGCTGGGGCACCGATCATGTTAACTAGCAACAGGAGGAGGCCATTCAGCCCCTCAAGTCTGTTCCGCCATTCAATTAGATCATGGCTGATCCACACCTCAACTCCATTTTCCCTCCATTGCTCCATGTACCTTGTTACCCTTGCTTAACAAAAATCTATCGATCAGTCTTGAAAATTTCTATTGACCCAGCATCCGTAGCCTTTTGGAGTCACGTGTAGACCAGACTGGATAAGGATGACAGGCTTCCATCCCTGAAGGACATTAGTGAACCCATTGGGTTTTTACAACAATCCATCAGCTTTATTGATCATTGCGCATATAACCTATCTTGTTATCCCCAGGGGATTGTTGTATTGTTGGAAATACCATGCTTCAGATAAGATATTAATGGTAGACCTTCTCTTCCGATTCCTTGGCGTATTCAAAGAAGAATAGGGTGTTCTCCTGGTGTCCTGATCAATCAGAAAATAGATTAACTGGCCAATCATCTCATCGCTGAGTGTGGGATCTTGCTCTGCACAAAATAGCTGCATTTGCTTACATGATGACATTCACTGATTAAGCTATAGTATCTTATTGTACACGAAACAAGGTGCTATATAAATAAAATCTCCTTCCTTCTTTCCCCCCCACCCTCCACCCCACTGTAACCAAAGAGGCTCATATATCCCCTGTACCATAGCACAGTGAGCTGGAGCTCCAGTGGACAGTCTCAATGCACCATCCAAAAGTAAGGTTATCGGTGCTCACTACTGAGGGAGTGCTGCACTGTCGGAGGGGCAGTACTGAGGGAGTGCTGCACTGTCGGAGGGGCAGTACTGAGGGAGCGCCGCACTGTCGGAGGGGCAGTACTGAGGGAGCGCTGCACTGTCGGAGGGGCAGTATTGAGGGAGCGCTGCACTGTCGGAGGGACAGTACTGAGGGAGCGCTGCACTGTCGGAGGGGCAGTACTGAGGGAGTGCTGCACTGTCGGAGGGGCAGTACTGAGGGAGCGCTGCACTGTCGGAGGGGCAGTATTGAGGGAGCGCTGCACTGTCGGAGGGACAGTACTGAGGGAGTGCTGCACTGTCGGAGGGGCAGTACTGAGGGAGCGCTGCACTGTCGGAGGGGCAGTATTGAGGGAGCGCTGCACTGTCGGAGGGACAGTACTGAGGGAGCGCTGCACTGTCGGAGGGGCAGTACTGAGGGAGCGCCGCACTGTCGGAGGGGCAGTACTGAGGGAGTGCTGCACTGTCGGAGGGGCAGTACTGAGGGAGCGCCGCACTGTTGGAGGGGCAGTACTGAGGGAGCACCGCACTGTCGGAGGGGCAGTACTGAGGGAGCGCCGCACTGTCGGAGGGTCAGTACAGAGGGAGCGCTGCACTGTCGGAGGGGCAGTACTGAGGGAGTGCTGTACTGTCGGAAGTGCCGTCTTTCGGAAAAGATGTTAAACCGAGGCCCCGTCTGCGCTCTCAGGTGAACGAAAAAGATCCCACGGCACTATTTCGAAGCAGAGCAGGGGAGTTATCCCCGGTATCCTGGGGCCAATATTTATCCCTCTATCAATATCACTTAAAAAAACAGATTATCTGGTCATTATCACATTGCTGTTTGTGGGAGCTTGCTGTGCGCAAATTGGCTCCCACGTTTCCTACATTACTACAGTGACTACACTTCAAAAGTACTTCATTGGCTGTAAAGTGCGTTCGAACCCTCCTGAGATTGTGGAAGGCGCTATATAAATGCAAGTTCTTTCTTCCTCTTTCCGGATGCTGATGGACCCACTGTGAATTTTCAATTATCTTCATTTTTTTTTGTTGCTATTCCAGTCCCCCTGTGACACCCGAGGCTGCCACATTGCGTTTATCGGTAGCAGTAGAAGCCTGGGAGCAGGCGGCCTTGCTCGCTACGTCGTCAACAACAACGCGTGCCAATCTAGCGCCTTTAACACAGCAAAACGAGCCAAGGCGGGGTTTGTAAATAGGCGAGAATCTCCGCTGGAGCAGAAACCCTGTGGTACAGAGGGGGGAAGGGAGAAAATAAACAACAAAGAAAATCAAGAAAAAACTCAAATTAATTGCCTGCTTTACCACTTAAAGAGGATTTAAACATTACTACTGAGGAGCAAGCAATAACGGTTTTCTTTATTCGTTCGTGGGATGTGGGCCTTGCTGGCAAGGCCAGCATTTATTGCCCATCGCTAATTGCCCAATATAGCGCTCCTATAGTTTGTATAATGGAACGTTCCAAGGCTGTTTAGAGAGTCCGCAGTGGACACTTAAGAACATAAGAATTAGGAGCAGGAGTCAGCCGTTCGGCCCCTCGATCCTGCTCCGCCATTCAATAATATCATGGCTGATCTTCGACCTCAACTCCACCCGCACTATCCCCATATCCCTTGATTCCCTTAGTGTCCAAAAATCTATCGATCTCAGTCTTGAATATACTCAACGACTGAGCATTCACAGCCCTCTGGGGTAGAGAATTCCAAAGATTCGCAACCCTCTGAGTGAAGAAATTTCTCCTCATCTCAGTCCTAAATGGCCGACCCCTTATCTGAGACTGTGCCCCCTAGTTCTAGACTCTCCAGTCAGGGGAAACAATCTCTCAGCATCTACCCTGTCAATCCCCCTCAGAATTTTATATGTTTCCATGAGATCACCTCTTATTCTTCTAAACTCCAGCGAATATAGGCCTAATCTACTCAATCTCCTCATAAGACAACCCTCTTCTCCCAGTAATCAATCAATTAAGCAGGAGGAGATAAGTTAGGGGAAGTGATCAAACGCACAAAGAGCTAGGTTGGAGGTGGTTTTTGAAAGAGAGGAGAGAGGTAGCAATGGGAAGGGGATTAGGACATTAATATCTGAGTGTCTGCGAGGAGAGGAGATGCAGAGCAGACTGGAGTAGGAAGAGTGGAGGTTGACACTGGAACATGGGGCTGGAGAATGTAAACATAGCGAGTCCAAGGAGGGAAAATGAGGACAAGTGTTTTAAGGCTGATGGGTGTGTGGGACTTTGTGCATGACACAGGCCGCAGAGTTCTGGATGAGTTAGAAAGAATTTGCATTTAGATAGCACTTTGGCATCCTCCTGACATTCCAAAGCACTTCACAGGCAATGAATTACTGGAGGGATGGGTTTCAATGGGAGAGTTAGGGTACTGGAGGGATGGGTTTCAATGGGAGAGTTAGGGTACTAGAGGGATGGGTTTCAGTGGGAGAGTTAGGGTACTGGAAGGATGGGTTTCAGTGGGAGAGTTAGGGTACAGGAGGGATGGGTTTCAGTGGGAGAGTTAGGGTACAGGAGGGATGGGTTTCAATGGGAGTGTTAGGGTACTAGAGGGATGGGCTTCAATGGGAGAGTTAGGGTACTGGAGGGATGGGTTTCAATGGGAGTGTTAGGGTACTGGAGGGATGGGTTTCAATGGGAGAGTTAGGGTACTAGAGGGATGGGCTTCAGTGGGAGAGTTAGGGTACTGGAGGGATGGGTTTCAATGGGAGTGTTAGGGTACTAGAGGGATGGGTTTCAGTGGGAGAGCTAGGGTACTAGAGGGATGGGTTTCAGTGGGAGAGCTAGGGTACTGGAGGGATGGGTTTCAGTGGGAGAGATAGGGTACAGGAGGGATGGGTTTCAGTGGGAGAGTTAGGGTACAGGAGGGATGGGTTTCAATGGGAGTGTTAGGGTACTAGAGGGATGGGTTTCAGTGGGAGAGCTAGGGTACTAGAGGGATGGGTTTCAGTGGGAGAGTTAGGGTACTGGAGGGATGGGTTTCAATGGGAGAGTTAGGGTACTAGAGGGATGGGTTTCAGTGGGAGAGCTAGGGTACTGGAGGGATGGGTTTCAATGGGAGTGTTAGGGTACTGGAGGGATGGGTTTCAATGGGAGTGTTAGGGTACAGGAGGGATGGGTTTCAATGGGAGTGTTGGGGTACTGGAGGGATGGGTTTCAATGGGAGAGTTAGGGTACAGGAGGGATGGGTTTCAATGGGAGAGTTAGGGTACTGGAGGGATGGGTTTCAATGGGAGTGTTAGGGTACTAGAGGGATGGGTTTCAGTGGGAGAGCTAGGGTACTGGAGGGATGGGTTTCAATGGGAGTGTTAGGGTACTGGAGGGATGGGTTTCAATGGGAGTGTTAGGGTACAGGAGGGATGGGTTTCAATGGGAGTGTTGGGGTACTGGAGGGATGGGTTTCAATGGGAGAGTTAGGGTACTGGAGGGATGGGTTTCAATGGGAGAGTTAGGGTACTGGAGGGATGGGTTTCAATGGGAGTGTTAGGGTACTGGAGGGATGGGTTTCAGTGGGAGAGTTAGGGTACTGGAGGGATGGGTTTCAGTGGGAGAGTTAGGATACTGGAGGGATGGGTTTCAATGGGAAAGTTAGGGTACTAGAGGGATGGGCTTCAATGGGAGAGTTAGGGTACTAGAGGGATGGGTTTCAGTGGGAGAGCTAGGGTACTGGAGGGATGGGTTTCAATGGGAGAGTTAGGGTACTGGAGGGATGGGTTTCAATGGGAAAGTTAGGGTACTGGAGGGATGGGTTTCAATGGGAGAGTTAGGGTACTGGAGGGATGGGTTTCTGTGGGAGAGTTAGGGTACTGGAGGGATGGGTTTCAGTGGGAGTGTTAGGGTACTGGAGGGATGGGTTTCAATGGGAAAGTTAGGGTACTGGAGGGATGGGTTTCAATGGGAGAGTTAGGGTACTGGAGGGATGGGTTTCAGTGGGAGAGTTAGGGTACTGGAGGGATGGGTTTCAGTGGGAGATTTAGGGTACTGGAGGGATGGGTTTCAGTGGGAGAGTTAGGGTACTGGAGGGATGGGTTTCAATGGGAGATTTAGGGTACTAGAGGGATGGACTTCAATGGGAGATTTAGGGTACTGGAGGGATGGGCTTCAATGGGAGAGTTAGGGTACTGGAGGGATGGGTTTCAATGGGAGAGTTAGGGTACTGGAGGGATGGGTTTCAATGGGAGAGTTAGGGTGCTGGAGGGATGGGTTTCAGTGGGAGAGTTAGAGTACTGGAGGGATGGGTTTTAATGGGAGAGTTAGGGTACTGGAGGGATGGGCTACAATGGGAGAGTTAGGGTACTGGAGGGATGGGTTTCAGTGGGAGAGTTAGGGTACTGGAGGGATGGGTTTCAGTGGGAGAGTTAGAGTACTGGAGGGATGGGTTTCAATGGCAGAGTTAGGGTACTGGAGGGATGGGTTTCAATGGGAGAGTTAGGGTACTGGAGGGATGGGTTTCAATGGGAGAGTTAGGGTACTGGAGGGATGGGCTTTGATCGGAGAGTTAGGGTACTGGAGGGATGGGTTTCAATGGGCGAGTTAGGGTACTAGAGGGATGGGTTTCAATGGGAGAGTTAGGGTACTGGAGGGATGGGTTTCAATGGGAGAGTTAGGGTACTAGAGGGATGGGTTTCAGTGGGAGAGTTAGGGTACTGGAGGGATGGGTTTCAATGGGAGAGTTTGGGTACTGGAGGGATGGGCTTTGATCGGAGAGTACCAAATGGTTGTGCTTTGATGGGCTGAAGGGCCATTTCTCGTCCTGGTCTTTTTCTTTGGCTCTTCCTGCGTTCACTTGTGTAGGAATCACCGCATTCCTGAGGGATAGAACGTGGTTTCCCTCCTGTGGTTCCCCAATTAGAAATAGAACACGTACTGTAAACGATTCAGTTCAAAGGAAGCTGACTGAGCTGTGCCCGCAGTGAAGATTAGCATAAAATTCAAGCAACAGAGAAAAGACCGGAGAGATTTCAGGCGCCCAACAGTTGATGGGCAGCTTATAAACTGTGATCTAAATCTGCACAGTCCTGCATCGCTGAAGCATTGAATCAAGCTGGTTAATGTGCGTGAATATTCAATTGATCATGCCTGCCAAACTGGCTGGGTCCAGACAATCTGTGGGTGATGTGACATGACAGAGCAATCACACTAACATGAGCTGCAGTATACGAATATAATTTCAGCTGTCATAATCGCTTTTAGTTCATCATGTACCCGACTGATTAGTTCCAGGGATGGTGGAGGGGGTTGGGGGGTGGGATGGGAGGAAGGGAAACAGTTGTATAAAATATCAATTTATTCTTTTTTCTCACCCCCTTTCCAAGTCCAATTTACAACTTGCAAATTAATGGTGAGCTTAAAGAAAGAAGAAAGAAAGAAAGACTTGCATTTCTATAGCGCCTTTCACAACCTCAGGACAACCCAAAGCGCTTTACAGCCAATGAAGTACATTTTTGAAGTGTAGTCACTGTTGTAATGTCGGAAACCCGGCAGCCAATTTGCGCACAGCAAGCTCCCACAAACAGCAATGAGATAAAAGACCAGCTAATCTGTTCTAGGGATGTTGGTCGAGGGATAAATATTGGCCCAGGACACCGGGGATAACTCCCTTGCTCTTCTTTGAATCGTGGCCACGGGATCTTTTATGTCCACCTGAGAGAGCAGATGGGGCCTCGGTTTAACATCTCATCTGAAAGACGGCACCTCCGACAGTGCTGCACTCCCTCAGTACTGGCACTGGAGTCTCAGCCTAGATTTTGTGCTCAAGTCACTGGAGTGGGACTGGAACCCACGACCTTCTGACTCAGAGGCGAGAGAGCCACCACTTTTTGAGGAGAATCACCGCCTCCCCTTATCAAATGGATGGAATCCTGGTCCCTTGGATGGGTGAACGCCATTTTCCTGTCCCTGAGGTTCCTTGCGTTCTTGAGTGCCGAACGGAAAGTGTGATTTATTCTTTGTCTGGTTAGCATTGATACTGAAGATGAGGATAAGGTCAGTTAGAGATGAGTGCTGTATGGAATATGAGCTGCTAGGATCGTGGAGATACCGGGTCATTCCACAAGTCCTCGCTGTGAGTAGGGAGCCTCGCCCATCAGTATCGTGAGTCGGAAATTCACAATGCCCACGATGTCTCAACCATTACAATGAATGAGGGCTCACTCCCGGCTGTATGTACTCAGTAAATTACCCTCCCTTCATGCGGAGGTGATGTGCCTTCCACCACACTTGATTCCACACCAGCCTTTCCGACATCAAGTCGTGGATGAACCAGAGCTTTCTCCAGCTGAACATTGGCAAGATCAAAGCCATCCCAACAGAAACTCCATCCCATCTCCTCCGCCCTTCCCAAGTTCTTGCTCAACCTCAACCCAACAGGGTACAACCTCTGCGTCCTGCTCCCTCGCAAGCTAAGCACCAAACTTCCTGCCTCTGAAGTATCGCCCATCTTCATTCGTACTTCACCCCCCGCCCCAGGGCCACTGAAGCCTTCATCCATGCCTTTGCTACCTCCGAACTTGGCTTTTCCAGCGCCCTCCTTGCTGCTTTTCCCAGCTCCACTCTACACAAACTCCAACTCATCCAGAATGCCACCGATAGCATCCTATCCTGCTCAGCTGTCGCCCTCTCCTTGACAACCTCCACTGGCTCCCCCGTTCCTTAATGCATCAAATCCCTTCATGGGCTTCTTGCACCCATGTCTCCTCGGGCTGCTCTAGCCCTACCTCGCCTCGGAGTCAGACGGTCGTGGGTTCGAGTCCCACTCCAGAGACTTGAGCCCATAATCCAAGCTAACACTCCCAGTGCAGTGCCGAGGGAGTGCTGCACTGTCGGAGGTGCCGTCTTTATAATGAGACGTTAAACCGAGGCCCCGTCTGAACCTCTCAGGTGGATGTAAAAGATCCCCCGGCACTATCTCGAAGAAGAGCAGGGGAGTTCACCCCTGTGTCCTGGGGCCAATATTTATCCCTCAACCAGTATCACTAAAAACAGATTATCTGGTCATTATCGCATTGCTGTTTGTGGGAGCTTGCTGTGCGCAAATTGGCTGCCGTGTTTCCCTACATTACAACAGTGACTCCACTTCAAAAAGTACTTCATTGGCTGTAAAGCGCTTTGGGACATCCTGAGGTTGTGAAAAACGCTGTAGAAATACAAGTCTTTCTTTCTGTATCTCACAGCTCTCCTGATTCTGGTCTGCTGAGCGCCCTCCACTCAATGGCGCAGCCTATGGCCGTCTCGCGCCCTCTTGTACTTCCTAACAGAGAACGGACACAGCGCACTTCCGTTATGAATTCAGGAGAAACATCAATGCTGCATTCCAGAAATAACAAAGGAATAATGATTATTTCTGTACCAGCGCTTTGATTTGCAAAGATGAAATGTTTTGCTGTGGAGCTGTGAACTTCTGATTTGACCCTTCAACATCCATTATTCGAGCCGTGTCTGAAGAGCGTTTGATGAACTGTTTGTCTGCACAGCTAGCTGACCGTGATTGAGGAAGGACAGGCTAGTAGTAATGATGATGCGGAGATGCCGGTGTTGGACTGGGGTGGACAAAAGTGAGAAGTCGCACAACACCAAGTTATAGTCCAACAGTTTTATTTGAAATCACAAGCTTTCGGAGCTGCTGCCCCTTCGTCAGGTGAAGTAAAGGAATACGAATTGACAAAGCATATATAGACAGAGAACAATGCCTGTGTAGCGTACAATGTCAGACGACTACATTTAATCCTCCTGACTGCCTGTCTTTGATGTGGTGCCTTCCTGGCTGACCTGATTGTTTCTCTGCCGAGGTGTGACGAAAGGCAGTCAGGAGGATTAAATGTAGTCGTCTGACATTGTACACTACACATGCATTGTTCTCTGTCTATATATGCTTTGTCGATTCGTATTCCTTTACTTCACCTGACGAAGGAGCAGCGCTCCGAAAGCTTGTGATTTCAAACAAAACTGTTGGACTATAACCTGGTGTTGTGCGACTTCTCACTTTAGTAGTAATAAATTAGTGGACTCCAGAAGCGAGTTAGGTTAACCCATTTATATAGAACAGGGTCAAAATTCCAAAAGAAAATACTGCAGATGCTGGCAATCGGAAATAAAAACAGAAAATGCTGGAGATACTCAGCAGGTCAGGCAGCATCTGTGAAGAGAGAAACAGAGTTAACGTTTTAGGTCGATGACCTTTCGTCAGAACAGGGTCCAAATTCAATTGGGCGACTTCTCGCTCCAAATATTTGAGGTTTACCAACCCTGCCGCTCATTCCCAATGTGTTGAGAGCAATATTTATGGACTTGGTTGAGTGATTTAATGGCACTAAGGCATTGGGGAAAGTCTGAGTTAACAGACTGTAGCTAATATGTGCCTGCTAACGTCCATAGCGGACAGCAAAACGGCCACTTCTAGGGCCCTGGTGGGGTGCACGCTGACCTTTCACCTCTGGGTCCTGGCTTTCAATCCGGCCCGGTCTCATAGCGTGAAAGTCTCCGCCGTCTATCTGGCTTCATTGCCGTCTGTCTCAACTCTGTGCTTAGCAGATGCAGACCCACCACTCACCCAACACAGATTGGCAAGAGCCTGGGCCAGACAGCACAGGAAGCCCAATCGGTTCCCTGAATTTCGCAGGCCAGGCGGTTTGGGAAGGGATGTTCTTAGTACTGTTGCCTGACTGGTAGTTGAATCCCACATTAGAACAACCAAGACCATAAGAATTAGGAGCAGGAGTCGGCCATTCGGCCCCTCGAGCCTGCTCTGCTATTCAGTAAGATCATGGCTGATCTTCTACCTCAACTCCACTTTCCCGCCCGAACCCCATATCCCTTGACTCCCTTAGTATCCCCTTAAGATCTGTTAGGCACTCCTGAATCCCACAAAGAGAAAATGCTTGGACACACCTCTTCTAAGGTGGAGGCCAAGGTGCATTGTTGGGACAGAGCTTTACACTAGATCTGACCTGTCCTCTCCCTGATGTCTCGGTCTTTAATGTTGATCGTTGGTGCCAGAAGTAGAAAAACATTCTTATTCTCAGCTCTGGTGTCATCATGGAATCATACAGCACAGAAGGAGGCCATTCGTCCCATCGTTTCTATGCCAGCTCTACTTAGTCCCACTCTCTCCACTCTTTCTCCATAGCCATGACAATTTTTCCTTTTCATCTATTTATCCAATTCCCTTTTGAAAGTTGAGAAGTCGCACAACACCAGGTTATAGTCCAACAGATTTATTTAATTTTACAAGCTTTCGAAGCAGTTTGCTCCTTCGTCAGGTAAGTTAGCAATGAGAGAATCTCCCAGAATTCACAATTTAAACCCAGACAAAATCTATTCACATTATTCCCTACAACAAAGAGCACAGCCAAGACAATGAGATGTGTCCCAGGGGGTCCAACGTGTCAAACCACCTGCTGGCTGCATATCCTGTCAATTTGTGTTCTTGTGTTAAGTCTTTTTTAAAAAAAAACCCCTGGGAAGACCGGCCATGATGTCAAGTTACAAGTTTTGAAAGTTACAATTGAATCTGCTTCCTCCACCCTTTCAGGCAGCGCATACCAGATCACAACAACTCGCTGCGTAAAAAATGGCTCCTTGTATCGCCCCTGGTTCTTTTGCCAATTACCTTAAATCTGTGACCTCTGGTTACTGAGCTTCCCGCCAGCGGAAACAGTTTCTCCTTATTTACTCTATCGAAACCCTTCATAATTTTGAAAACCTCTATTAAATCTCCCCTTAACCTTCTCTGCTCTAAGGAGAACAACCCCAACCTCTCCAGTCTCTCCACATAACTGAAGTCCCTCATCCCTGGTACCATTCTGGTAAATCTCCTCCGCACCCTCTTCAAGGTCTTGACATCCTTCCTAAAGTGTGGCGCCCAGAATTGGACATAATACTCCAGCTGAGGCCTAACCAGTGATTTATGAAGATTTAGCATAACTTCCTTGCTTTTGTACTCTATGGGCTGGATTTTGTCAATTGGGACGTGATGGAGGCGGGACTCCCACTTTTTGGGTTGTAGTCCCGCCTCCATCGACTTGTGGCCAACCCAGTGTATTTTCCCTTGATTGACCTTGTTAAGCCCGCCCAGCGGGCATGGCAGGCCAATCAAGGGTCCCTTGGATACAGGTGACGTCAGCCATTGAAATTTCATCTGTCAAGAGCTTTTGACAGATGAAATTTCAGCGTTTGACAGCTCTGTGAAGCTGTCAAACACTGACAATATGATTTCTAACTTGAGTCCCTGTACTTAGACTCAGTTAGAAATCAATCCAGCACAGAAAGCAGAGACTGCAGCTTTTGACAGCTCCGTGGCCATTCTGCTTTCTGTGCCGTGGATGTGAGGGACTCCCGACACCTTAAGGAAGCTAGCCTGCAGGACAAAGTTATGGTAAGTAAAAGTTCTTAGAACACTTTACACACACCAAACACACTTACCTCTGCACTCATGCACCCATCACTCACCTGCACACCGGACATCTCAACCCCTCCAAGCCCTCCAGACCGACGGTCCGCCTCGCTAAATCGGCGTGGTTCGGACCTGTCGGGAAGCCCACACTTCAGGGCTAGAAATAGGGATTAGGCAAAAAACTGCCTGTTAACTACCTGTTAACAGGCAGTTTATTGGCACTAATCCCCTTCCCGCCTCGGGGAGGCGGGTCCCAGCACAGGTCGGGTACCCGCCTCCTGTGAAACTGGCATGGAGGCGGGTTGGGGCGGGATGGGTTCGGGACCCCCGAATCTGCTATTTTAACCCCCCACACGCCTCCAAACCCGCCTTCACGGGTCAATGAAAATTCTGCCCTCTGCCTCTGTTTATAAAGGCAAGGATCCCGTTTGCTTTTTTAACGGCTTCATTGATTTATCTTGCTGCGCACAAAAAATAGGGAGGGAGGCGAAGGGAGCCATGTGCACAAATCTATGAAGGTGGCGGGACAGGTTATCAAAGCAGTTAATAAAGCACATGGGATCCTGGGTTTTTTAAATGGAGGCAGAGAGTACAAAATTCAGGAAGTTATGCTAAACCTTTATACAGCTCTAGTTCGGCCCCCGCTGGAGTATTGTGTCCAATTCTGGGCACCACACTTTAGGAAGGACATGAAAGCTTTGGAGAGGGTGCAGAAGAGATTTACTAGAATGGTTCCAGGGATGAGGGATTACAGTTATGTGGATAGACTGGAGAAGCTGGAGTTGTACTTAGAGAGTAGAGAAGGCCAAGAGGAGATTGGCTGAAGGGTCGATAACCAGAGGGCACAGATTTAAGATGGTTGGCAAAAGAACCAGAGGTGACAGGAGGAAAAACTTTTTTACACAAAGAGTGGAATGCGCTGCCTGAAAGGGCGGTGGAAACAGATTCAATGGCAGCCTTCAAAAGGGAACTGGATAAATACTCGAAGGAGAAAAAATTGCGGGGACATGGGGAAAGAGCCGGCGCAGACTCGATGGGCCAAATGGCCTCCTTCTGTGCTGTACTATTGATTCTAAGATTGCTTATAATTTATAATTCTGTTATTTAAGGTGGGATAGGCTGCTACCGTGCAGACCGAGGCCAGGCCAGGAGATGTTTGGACGCAGTGGAAATATACAACCCGGACGGAGATTTCTGGAGGGAAGGGCCTCCATTGCCAATGCCAATTCTGTCGCTCCGAACCAACTCCACGAATGCCGGGGTGGTGGGCGAGAGGCTGTATGTCTGCGGTGCATTTCGTGGCGCAGGTACGAAAATATTCAATGAGCTGTTTTCTTGACTGACTCTGATCTGACCTAATCAGACAAAAAATTGACACCGAAGGAGACATTAGGACAGGTGACCAAACACTCGGTCAAAGAGGTTGGTTTTAAAGAGCGTCTTAAAGGAGCAGAGTGAGGTAGAGAGGCGGAGAGGTTTAGGGAGGGAATTCCAGAGCTTAGGGCCTTAAGGCGTGGACGCCAATGGTGGGGCGATTAAAATAGGGGATGCACTAGAGGCCAGAATTGGACGAACGCGGCGATCTCTGAGGGTTGTAGGGCTGGAGGACGTTAGAGATAGGGAGGAGTGAGGACATAGAGGAATTTGAACACGAGGGTGAGAATTTTAAAATCGAGGCGTTGGTGGACCGGGAGTCAATGTAGGTCAGTGAGCACAGGGGGCGAAGGGTGAACGGGACTTGGTGCGAGTTAGGACACGGGCAGCAGAGTTTTGGATGAGCTCAAGTATATGGAGGGTGGAAGATGGGAGGTCGGCCAGGAGAGCGTGGGAATAATCGAGTCTGGAGCTAACAAAAGCATGGATGAGGTTTTCAGCAGCAGAAAGCTGAGGCTCCTGGGTTATGCCATTGTACAAATAGATATTGGGCAACGTAGGTACTCCCCTAAATGTAAGATGCTCAGACTGCTTATGGGAATGACTACCACTGTTGTACCCAATAGAGTATCTAAAGGCAAGACCCTAAACTTGTAACACAGACCCTTTCGAAGTTGTACAGCTATTGTATCTCATTGTCTTCCTCCTCTTAGATCGACATGAAGTCATCGTAAAAGACATCCTGGAGCTGGACCCTTGGGAGAATATTTGGAGTGTGGTGGCCCACAATGTCCTCATGCACGACAGCTACGATGTCTGCCTAGTCGCAAGGCTCAACCCTAGGGATCTCATTCCACCGCCTCCTGACTTGGTGGACCTGTGAGGGAAGGACAGTGCAGCGTTTGGCTCCTTTCGCTCAGTGGGTAGCACTCTCGCCTCTGAGTCAGAAGGTCTGTGGGCTCAAGTCCCACTCCAGAGACTTGAACACAAAATCTACACTGAAACTCCCAGTGCAGTACTGAGGGGGTGCTGCACTGTCGGAGGTGCCGTCTTTCAGATGTTAAACCAAGATCCCATCTGCCCTCTGAGGTAGATGTAAAAAAAGGGTACTGTTTCAAAGAACACAGTAGGGGAGTTCTCCCCGGTGTCCTAGCCCAATATTTATATCTCAACCAACATCACTAAAACAGATTATCTGGTCACTATCACATTGCTGTTTGTGGGAGCTTGCTGTGCGCCTATTGGCTGCCGCGTTTCCTACATTACAACAGTGACTACAGTTCAAAAAGTACTTCATTGGCTGTAAAGTGCTTTGGGATGTCCTGAGGTCGTGAAAGGCGCTATAGAAATGCAAGTCTTTCTTTGCTCTTAGAAACAAGAGAGGGAAGGTGACTCTACTGATCTCCATGTCGACCACTTTTGAGGGTCGACTTTCTTGTTTTAATTCCTCAATGTTTCGGTGGTAAGTGCATTGAGTGATGTGCTATCAAGCCATACACACCAGGCAGGCCCAATTTTCCGATCCCTGATCTCAGTTGGAGGAGTATGGGGTCCTACGATTGTCGTCCAATGCCCCTCTTGACCGCTCCTTCCAGCTGTTGATCACCCCGAAATACTCCCTGGCATCTGTCCTAAACTTGCTCTGCCCTTAACCTGCACCCTCCTTGGCTGGGGAGAAAAAAATCAAACTGGATCCTTGTTTAACAATGCTATCATAAGAAATGTGAGCAGGGGTAGGCCATACGGCCCCCCGAGCCTGCTCCACCATTGAATAAGATCATGGCTGAACTTCTACATCAACTCCACTTTCCCACCGTATTCCCTGAAGGAAAGTGCGTCTGGATGGTGGGAGGAGACAGGTATTGAGGTAGGCTGTGATTTCAGCTCTTTCTCCTTCCCCTTCCCCCCTCCCTCCTCCACATATGGTCTAATACTCTTCCAATACTCACTGTTCAAACTCAAGCATGACATTCCCACGAGCGAGGCACCCATGCAATCGGACCACAGCAAGAGTTAGAAAGAAATAAAGAACTTGCATTTCTACAGCGCCTTTCGCAACCTCAGGACGTCCCAAAGCGCTTTACAGCCAATGAAGTACTTTTTGAAGTGTAGTCACTGTTGTAATGTAGGAAACGCGGCGGCCAATTTGCGCACAGCAAGCTCCCATAAACAGCAATGTGATAATGACCAGATGATCGGTTTTAGTGATGTTGATTGAGGGATAACTGTTGTCCCCAGGAGAACTCCCCTGCTCTTCTTCGAGGTAGTGGCCGTGGGATCTTTTATGTCCACCTGAGCGGGCAGACGGGGCCTTGGTTTAACGTCTCATCTGAAAAATAGCACCTCCCTCAGCACTGCACTGCAGTGTCAGCCTAGATTTTGTGCTCAAGGGGGTAATTTTAACCTCCCCATGATGGGTGGGAGAGGGGCGGGGGGGTTAAAAATTCAAAAATGGGAAGCCCGTCTCCAACTCGCCCACTTCCAGTTTTAAGTGAAACGGGTCGGGGGGGCGAGCGACTAACTTGCTCTCCAGATGTGAGACCCTAATTTAAATATTCTAATGATGCTGCATGCCTCATATTTTAGCGGCATTCTATATTTAGGTGCTGCAGGCCGGGTTTCCCCGCGATCGGACCCTTCCCTGCGATCGGACCCCTCCCCCGCGCGATCGGACCCCTCCCCCGCGCGATCAGACTCCTCCCCCGCGCGTTCGGACCCTCGCCAGTAATCAGTTTCTCCTGCGATCGGACTCCCCACCCCATAAATATCGGGGCCTGTGTCCCTGGTGTGGGGTTTGAACCCAGAATCTTCTCACTCAGCAGTGAGAGTGAAACAGATTATCTGGTCATTGTCTCATTGCTGTTTGTGGGATCTTGCTGTGTGCAACTTGGCTGTTACGTTTACATAGGATATATGGCACAGAAACAGGCCATTCGGCCCAACCAGCCCATGCTGGCGTTTATGCTCCACTCGAGCTTCCTCTCGTCTTTCCTCATCTAAATCAATCAGCGTAACCCTCTCTTCCCTTCTCCCTCATTACAACAGTGACTAGACTTCAAAAAATACTTCATTGGCTGCAAAGCGTTTTGGGGTGTACTAAGGTCGTGAAAGTCTTTCTTTAATTCTGTGATTCCATTAAGTTTGGGGCAGAAACAATGTATAACGCACTTTGAGGCCTGTAAAAGACATCTGATACTTAATGGGTTAATCAGGGTTCATGCAGAGTTTAAAACGAGGGAGCTGCTGTTTAAAATTATAGGACAAATTGGATGACAAACCATTGGCTCTCCGGCAATAAACATCCCCTTCGGGAAATCACAAGCTGAAATTTCCAGCTTCCCTGGGTTGATGAGACCTAAAGGATGAACGTCATGTTGACGTTAGTACAGTATGGACACTTCCGATCACTCTATTAATATCCTACGTTACACACCCAGGTCACATAGCATTCTGGTGACTCAGTTTCTAAAGGCACAGACCAGTAATGGACGGACCTGTACACAACAGGACGGTGCCAGGTACGAGCGAGCCACTCTGAAACAGGTTGGCAGTCATCACTGGGGAATGGAAAAAAAAGAAAAAATGAACCAGGGTTTCCTCTGCTGCTTGCCATTAGTTGAATCTTGCTGTAGGGCGTAACTGTGCTGCCTCCCATGGTGGAACCTGCCAACACTTACTGTCAGCCAGTGGCTCAGTGGGTCGCACTCTTGCCTCTGGGTCAGAAGGTCGGGTGGGTTCCAGTCCCGCCCCAGAGCACACAAAATCCAGGCTGACGCTTCCCAGTGCAGTGCTGAGGGAGTGCTGCACTGTCGGAGGTGCCGCCTTTCGGATGAGACGTTAAACTGAGGCCCCGTCTGCCCTCTCAGGTGGACGTAAAAGATCCCATGGCCACTATTTCAAAGAGGAGCAGGGGGAGTTCTCCCCGGTGTTCTGGTCATTATCACATTGCTGTTTGTGGGAGCCTGCTGTGCGTAAATTAGCTGCCAGGTTTCCTGAATTACAACAGTGACCGCACTTGAAAAGTACTTGATTGGCTGTGAAGCGCTTTGGAACATCCTGAGATGGTGAATAGGCGCTGTAGAAAAGCAAGTCCTTTCTTTATTGCCACTTACCATCTAGACCAAGAGATGAAACATTGGCCGTGTGGGTGACACGTCGGAAGTCAGCCAAGCCTCTGGAATGTTCCGCAGCGCAGCCATGGAGCCCGGGCGGGGGTTTGCGGGGTGGGTGTGGGGCGGGGGGGAAGGGTAGAAGGTACCAGGAGGGGGAAGCTGGTGGGAGATGGATCACTGCCTTTACTGATGTTGAAAATAGCACCTAAAGGAATTCTAGTGTCCAGTACTTGAGCAAAGGACATTATACACAGTTATAAATATAAATAATGCTGTGTAAAGCGGCGCTGCTGTGTGCTTGTCCCTTTGCCAGTTTTGTTGGCTCTTGTTTATCATTACAGCGTTGCAATTTAATTTTCTGCGGTTCGTTTTTCTCTGGAAGGGGGAAGGGATGTGTAACGCTCTGCTCTAAACATCTTAACAGCTCGCTCATTAGAAGACACAGCCCTGTGGAATTAATTAGTAAACCACAAATTAGTGTCGGCCGTGGCTCAGTGGGTAGCACTCTCACTGAGTCAGAAGGTTGTGGGTTCAAATCTCACTCCAGAAACTTGAGCACATAATCTAGGCTGACACTCCCAGTGCGGTGCTGAGGGAGTGCCGCACTGTCGGAGGTGCCGTCTTTCGGATGGGATGTTAAACTGCTCTCTCAGGTGGACGTAAAAGATCCTCATGGCCACTATTTCAAAGAGGAGCAGGGGAGTTCTCCCTGGTGTCCTGGGGCCAATATTTATCCCTCAATCAACATCACAAAAACTGATTATCTGGTCACTATCACATATTGGCTGCCGCGTTTCCTGCATTACAACAGTGACTACACTTCAAAAAGTACTTCTGTGGCTGTAAAGCGCTTTGGGACGTCCTGGGGTCGTGAAAGGCGCTACAGAAATGCAAGTCTTTCTTTCAGACCTCTGCAGCCTTGAAAGGACATGTCTCAATGGGGTCCTTGTAGAGGCCGGGTAGAGGTTATATTACTGGAGAAGTAATCCAGAGAAGATAAAGGCCGCTAAATCCGCCTCCCGTAGCGCTAAAAAACTGGGCGCCGATTCAGGTCCAAAATGGCAGCGTGTGCGCACACTTCTGGTGCAGGCTGCGCTGGACGCCATTTTGGGTAGGTCATTAGCGTGGGCGCTGGTGCGCCGGAAGAATGCTGAGTACGCAGATCATGATTTCAATCATTTGACGCCAGCGCTGCCATTTTCAGCAACGCTCCAGCTAACACCCTCTCTTAAACATGTGTTCAGCAGCAGGAAGGACCCCCCCCCCCCCCCCCCCCCACACAGGTCGGGAAGCCTGCACTTGGAAAGGTAAAATGGGACTAATCCTTTTTTCTGCCTGTTAACTACCTGTTAATCCCTTTCCCGCCTCGAGGAGACGGGACCCGGGGCAGGACGGCTTCCCGCCTCCTGGCAAAAGGGCACAGAGGCGGGATGGGGGCGGGTTTCCCAGCCGTCCCCACATTCTGCGTCTTTACCGGCAGTCCCGCCTCCATACCCGCCTCCTCGGGGCTGGCAAAATCCAGCCCAATATGCGACGTCTCCGCTTCACTAAGGAGGTGGTCACTGAAATCTGCCACCTGTTGCAGGCAGAACTGCAGCCTCAGGGCCGTGCGACGACGGCATTGCGAAGGTGAGCGCGGCCATGAATTTTTAAGCAGGCTGGAGCAGGTGATATTTTCAACCTCTCCCAGTTTGCCGTGCACTGTTGCATAAGGGAGGTCACCGAGGTGCTGTATGCGAAGACAGGTGAATACATTTCATTCTTGCCAGAGAGAAGCAGGTGGAGCGAGCACGTGGCTTCCCCGTGGTGCAGGGCGCCATTGACTGCACGCACATCGCTTTCCGGGTGCCGCATGTGAACTCGGAGATGTATCGCAATCGGAAGGGTGTTAGAAATCAGGGGTGTCCAAAATGTATGTGGTTATGTGAATAAAATTGTGACGCGAATAATGCTGTGTTTACGTGATTGTATTAGAACTGGAGACAAAAAGTCTCTTCAGACTAGTATTAGAATAATTAGAATCTGCCTGTGTTTTGGTTCTCTGCGGATGTTATAGCATTCTGCAGTGTGACGGTCATAAATAATCTTGTTTCCAAGCTAACTATCATCTGCTGTTTTCAAGTTAGAATTTGAACATGTATCTCTAATTTTTTTTTTATTTGTTCATGGGATGTGGTCGTCGCTGGCAAGGCCGGCATTTATTGCCCATTCCTAATTGCCCTTGAGAAGGTGGTGGTGAGCCACCTTCTTGAACCGCAGAGGGCAGTTAAGAGTCAACCACATTGCTGTGGGTCTGGAGTCACATATAGGCCAGATCGGGTAAGGACAGCAGATTTCCTTCCCTAAAGGACATTAGTGAACCAGATGGGTTTTTACAACAATCTGGTCGTTTCATGGTCACCATTACTGATACTAGCTTTTTATTCCAGATTTACTTAATTCATTTAATTTAAACTCCCCAGCTGCCTGTGGTGGGATTTGAACTCGTATCTCCTGATCATTAGCTTAAGGCTCTGGATTACTAGTCCAGTAACATAACCACTGTGCCACCGTACCCACTAATTTGACCAACGCCTACGTTTCTTCTATCATTACTAATAACCATGTTATAATACTAAGGTAGGAATCAGAGTTAGCTTAATAGAACTGCTTGCGAAGATAATTAAAAGGTGATTTAGTATAAAAGACACAGAATAAAAGGAATTTAGGGGAGTTAAGGTATCCATCTCAGGATGGAACAGTCTGTTAGATTAAAGGGAGAAAGTTTGGATAACAGCAGGATGAGTGAGACAACGCTGAGGTGGGCCCCTTGATGGAGAGGGTATGAGGTCAGGCCTTGTACTGGCTGTGCCAGGGAGGATAGGGACAAAGAGAGATAGAATGAATTCTAAAGGAAGAACCTTCAGAAAGATTAAACAATAAGACAAATTGGATGAGACCGTGGGACCCCTTTTGGGGAGGGCTTTCATCCAAGAATTGAGACAAAGAACTCGATGCCCATACAGTAGCAAAATGCTGCGGATGCTGGAAATCTGAAATAACAACAGAAAATGCTGGAAGCGCTCAGCAGGCCAGGCAGCATCCGTGGAGAGAGAAACAGAGTTAACGTTTCAGGTCTGGGACCCTTCATCGGAACTGGAAAAGGTTAGAGATGTAATAGGTTTTAAGCAGGTGCAGAGACAGGGAAAGTGGGGAGGGGAGGGGAGGAACTGAAGGAATATTCTGTGCTAGGATAGGAGGCAGGAGAGATTAAATGTTGCAAATGGGGATGGCAGAATCATCAACAGCCTGAAAAATGGGGGCGGGGGTTATAGTCTGAAATTGTTGAACTCAATGTTGAGTCCAGAAGGCTGTAAGGTGCCTAATTGAAAGATGAGTCGCTGTTCCTCGAGCTTACGTTGAGCTTCATTGGAACAGTGTAAGAGGCCGAGGACGGAGAGGTCAGAGTGGGAGTGGAGCGGAGAATTAAAGTGACAGGCGACCGAAAGCTCGGTGTCACCCTTATGACTGAACGGAGGTGTTCCGCAAAGCGGTCACCCAATCTGCGTTTGGGCACCATTGACTGCACACACATCGCTTTCTGGGTGCCGCATGTGAACTCGGGGTTGTATCGCAATCAGGGGTGTAAGAAATCAGGGGTGTCCAAAATTTATGTGGTTATGTGAATAAAATTGTGACGCCCCGCTCTGAGGCTGCAGTTCTGCCTGCAACAGGTGGCAGATTTCAGTGACCACCTCCTTAGTGAAGCGGAGACGTCGCAAATACTGTTCCTCGCTGAGGTTTGAGGTAGGAGAATTGCTCCCTGAAGACCCTGGGTGGCCTCCTGCTGAGAGCCCTTCGCCCCCCCGCTCCTCCTCCTCCCTCTTCGAGCAGCTTGTCCTCCTCTGTGTTGCCTCTACTCATTCTCCCTGTCATGCTGCAGGCCAAGGGGGATACAAACTACTGCACCCATGTCTGGGAGCAACGGGTCTGATCAGAAGCCTTGAGGTGACCTGCCACATCACTCCCTGGAGACTTCAGCAACTTCAAATCAGGTAACACACCACCAAACACTGCTACAAACTCACCAAGAGCCAGTAGAAATCAATCAGCAACTAACCTGAAAGCAGTTGATGATTCCTTTAAATAGCGCTGGTGGGGGGTGGGTCCTCCCTGCTGCTGAACGCATGTTTAAGAGAGGGCATTAACTGGAGCGTTGATGCTGAAAATGGCAGCACTGGCGTCAAATGATTGAAGTCATGATCTGCGTACTCTGCATTCTTCCAGCGCCCACGCTAATGACCTACCCAAAATGGCGTCCAGCGCGACCTGCACCAGAAGTGTGCACACGCACCGCCATTTTGGACCCGAATCGGCACCCGTAGCACCCGTTTTTTTTAGCGCTATGGGAGGCGAATTTAGCGGCCTTTATCTTCTTTGGATTACTTCTCCAATGTCGAGGAGACCGCATCGTGAACTCGATGCCCAATTGGGTACAGAGGTTTTAGGGAAGCCTCTATAGGTTAGATGGTCTTGTCAATAATTTGGCCTCAGGCCCACGACTAAAAAGAGAATAAAAGTAACGCCCTGAGTGCTTGCCCACACAGACGGTGGAGGGGAGAGCCAGACAGAAGTTGGGCTGGTCGAACGCTCTTTCAAGAGTGATCCCATGCTCACCAACTCGAAGCTTCTAGACGAGAGGAAGAGAAGCCGCAAGCCAGAGAACTGTTCTCGCACGCCAGCCGTCTGTCCGATCGGGACCTGTACCAGCTGCTTGTCATGGTCGTATGTTTTTGCTGTATAACTAGTGTGTTATATTCCATCTTAAACTCTGATTAAACACAATATAACCACCATATTGGTTTGCAGTTGATCCTGATTATTTGAAAGACTAGAGTTAAGCTACTAATTGGCCTAATCTCTACAAGGGATTCCATTCCCTCAATGTCCAGTTGGTGTGCGGCCATACTCAGCAGGTCAACACGACTCACATCATGTAGGTCAACGCTCGGTATGCTGGCAGTGTCCTCCTGGCCACAATGCTACAATAGAAGCCACCACAAAGCAAACATTCCAAACCAACTTTAACCATCCAATATTGCGTACCAAAGTCAACTAATCACCCTTGTGCATTCCCTTCATGCCTATCTTCCGGGTGCCTTCGCCTGTTGTAGTGCTCCTACGCAGTGCTACCCCAGTGGCTGCAGCATGGCTGGTGGAAGGCTGCCGACTTTCAGTGGGGGAGGCTGCAGATGGCCGTGGAGGATGACCTCGAGCAGCTCTGGGCCAAGAAGGCCCTGTCTTCGGATTGCACCACCTCGGCATGGGCGGCAGCAGTCTGGGCTGGCTGGCTGACAGGCAACAGCAATGGCAGTGGTGGGAGCACGAATGCTGTCATCCTGAGAGAGGACAACAGGTTTGTGCTCCGCGGAGCCACTGCCAACTCCCCGGCGCAGCGCCTCCGCAATCCTAGTAATCTGTTGGAGGACAGATTGCTGGACTGTTGTGACACCCTGCAGGCCCCTTTCAACACTGGTAACCGCAGCCATGATGGCAGCTGTCTGAGCTCGCGTGGCAGCAAGCTGAGCCTGCATGAGAGCAGTCTGAGCTTCCACTGTAGCCTCCAGACATTGGGTGGCTTCTGCTTGTGCTGCAATGGAACCTGAGACACCGCCCATCAGACACTGCATCATGGTTGGGCCCACAAGTCCGTGAATGGAGTTGCCCATCATTTCCATGCTGGAAAGGATGGGCTCCACGCTCTACGCAAAGCCCTGTGCAAGGTTGGTGCCGGACTCCTCCATGCTCCTTGACATTGCGCTCAGGCTCTCTGGCAGGCCTGCCCAATGCACCAAGCATTTCATTACGCATACCCATCAGCCTTCTTCTGTAGGCCACCCCATCGAAGTCCTCATCTGACATCTTGTGCGACCTTGCCCTCTGGGGAGCTGGCACCTGCGCTGCCCTTTCTCCCTGCCCTGGCTGCAGGCCACTCGTGCCTGGTGTCTCACCGCAGGCAGATTCCGCGTCTAACCTATCATCTAAAGTACGCGGAATGTCACTATCTGAGCTGGTGGCTGCGGGTGTGAAATCGAGTGACGATGCGTCTTCAGCATCACTGCCTTCTTCCTCTTGCACTTCCTGCTCCTCCACAACTGCCTGGCCAGGTTGCAGTTCTTGGCTATCTGAAAGGAGAAAGGCACAAGGGTAGGGTCACGGTGAGGGGAGGCGGGGGAAAGCAAGTGGCGCATGCTTACACCACCTGCAGCTTGTAAATCAGAAGAGATTGTGGGATCAGGGGGAAGTGGGATGTGAGAACGAAGATTAGGTATGAGGATTACCATCATCTTGGATTGTTTCAGCCCCGCTGCTGGCCACGGGCTCAGCCATGGCCGCTCCAATTATCTCCAGCACCATCTCCTCCATGGGGGTTAGGTCATGCAGGCGCGCCTGTCTCCCTGCGGGTAGCCCCTGCCACCTCCGGTTATGAACCACCTTGTCCTGCAAGAGAGAGGACAGTGTGTCAGTGAGTGTGGTGCCATGTGTTTGGTTGATGTGCTGGCCATGGTTGAATAGCTGGCAGTGTGTGCAAGCTTGAGATGTGGGTGTGAGGCTTGCAGCAATGCTAAGTGTGTGAGGGTGAGATGGAGCTATGAATGTGAGGTATGAGTCGTGACTGATAGAGATTGTGGGTAGGTGAGTGGAGGGGGTGTGGTGAATTGAGCAGTGCCTGAGCCTAGTGGTACAGTTGTAAGGATATTGTATTTGAGGATGAATTCACTGACCTTGACCACTCGTGTGAGGTCATTAAACTTTTTGCGGCACTGCGTCCAGGTCCTCGGGGCTACACTGCTGGCATTGACTGCGACGGCTATTTGCTCCCCTTGCCTTCTCAGAGTTTGGCTGGAGGGCCCCCTGGCCCCCTGTGGATACAGGACCTCTCTCCTCCTGTCCACCTCCTGCACCAAGCCCTCCAGTGCTGCGTCAGAGAATCTTGGAGCACGCTCTCTCCCACTTTGTGACATCAGTAGTACTTGTTCCTGCTCAGACTCTGTTCCCCAGCCAGTTGAAAATCACCTGCTGCAGCCAGAATGCACCTCCCCTTTAAGAGGTGCAGGCTACCTTTAAGTGGTGCTGGCCTCTCACAAACTTGAGCCCCCTGCTGAGGCGTGCAGCCACTCAGCAACGTGTTCAGCGCTGGGCTGCACGCCACAATCATTATATTTAGCAGGGGTTCTTGGCTATCTGAAAGGAGAAAGGCACAAGGGTAGGGTCACGGTGAAGATCATGAAGAGTTTAGCTTTGACCGGGCGTGGCTTGATCGCGCATCGCGATCCCCGTGCCCGTTTTCGGGGCAATCGAATTTTTAGCCCAAATTCTCCTTAGAGCAGAGAAGGGGGCAACATGGTGGCATAGTGGTTAGCACTGTTGCCTCACAGCGCCAGGGACCCGGGTTCGAATCCGGCCTCGGGTGACTGTCTGTGTGGAGTTTGCACATTCTCCTCGTGTCTGCGTGGGTTTCCTCCGGGTGCTCCGGTTTCCTCCCACAGTCCAAAGATGTGCGGGTTAGGTTGATTTGGCTATGATAAATTGACCCTTAGTGTTAGGGGGGATTAAATACGTGGGGATAGGGTGGGATATGTGTCGGTGCAGGCTTGATGGGCCGAAATGGCCTCTATCTGCACTGTGGGGATTCTGTGATTCTGTGAAGGCTAAGAGGAGGTTTGATAGAGGTGTTTAAAATCATGAAGAGTTTAGCTGGAATAAATAAAGAGAAACTTTACAAAGTCTGAAGGGTCAATAACCAGAGGACACAGATTTAAGGTGATTGGCAAAAGAACCAGAGGCGACATGAGGAAAAACTATTTTACGCAATGAGTGGTTAGGATTTGGAAGGCGCTGCCTGATAGGGTGGTGGATACAGATTCAATAGTAGCCTTCAAAAGGGAATTGGATAAATACTCGAAGGAAGAAAAGAATTGCAGGGATATGGGGAAAGAGCCGGGGGGAGTGGAACTAACTGGATTGCTCTTTGAAAGAGCCGGCGCGGACTCGATGGGCCAAATGGCCTCTTTCTGTGCTGGACTATTCTATGACTCTATGAAATCCCACCATGGTAGTTTCAGAATTTAAAATCAATAAAAACCCAACCGGTTCAGTAATGTCGCTTTAGGGAAGGAAACCTGCCGTCCTTACCCAGTCTGGGCCTATAGGTGACTCCAGTCCCCACAGCACTGTTGGCATTTAACTGCCCTCAGAGGCGGCCGAGAAAGACTCTCGGTTGTGTCAAAGCGCTAAAATTGCAGCAGTTCAAGAACCAGGCGCACCACCACCATCTTCTCGGAGTAATTAGGATCCCAGTAACTCCAGCCATCCTGAGAATGGAAAAAATATATATACTTAACCGCATAGAGAACCCGGAACAATCTTGAAGGTGGCAGGGTACGTTGATAAGCCGGTTAAGAAAGCATATGGGATACTTGACTTTGTAAATAGGGGCACTGAATACAAAAAAAAAATCATGCTGAACCTTTATCAATCACTGGTTAGGCCCCAGCTGGAGTTTTGTGTCCAATTCTGGGCACCGCACTTTCGGAAGGATGTCAAGGTCTTGGAGAGGGTGCGGAGGAGGTTTACCAGGGATGAGGGAGTTCAGTTATGTGGAGAGACTGGAGAAGCTGTGATTGTTCTCCTTAGAGCGGAGAAGGTTAAGGGGAGATTTAATAGAGGCATTCAAAATAATGAGGTGTTTTGACGGATCAGGTAGGGAGAAACTGTTTCCTCTGGCAAGTGGGTCGGTAACCAGAGGTCACAGATTTAAAATAATTGGCACAAGAACCAGAGGGGAAATGAGCAGCAATTCTTTCACACAGAGGGTTGTGGTGATCTGGAAAGCACTGCCTGAAAGGGCGGTGGAATCAGATTCCACAGGAAGTTTCAAAAGGCAATTGGTCATGTACTTGAAGAGGATTAAATTTGCAGGGTTATGGGGGAGAAAGCTGGGGGTGTGGGACTAAATTGGAACAGCTCTGTCAAAGAGCCGGCACGGACACGATGGGCCGAATGGCCTCCTCCTGTGCTGTATAATTCTATGATTCTATAATACACACAGAGCCACAGGTGAAGGAGACACAGGTTTGGGTTAGGGACGGGCAAGTTTAGGATAGGTGGCAAGAATGGTGGTTTTCTAGAAGGCGGAGATTAGCCGGATTTTGTAACGGGTCGATTGTAGGGTTGGTGTCCTGGAGCAACGGCTCTCAATCCTTTTTAGTTGAAGGACCCCTTTTCAAATAAGAACATAAGAACATAAGAAATAGGAGCAGGAGTAGGCCAATCGGCCCCTCGAGCCTGCTCCGCCATTCAATAAGATCATGGCTGATCTGATCCTAACCGCCAATCTACTATCTATCACAGAACCATCTCCTGCATCTAACAGAATTGCACACACGAAATAGGAGCAGAATCAGGCTACACAGTCCCTGGGCCCGCTCCACTACCCACAGGGCCATGACCGAACCGAACCTAGACTCATGTCCAAATTCCTGCCCGCTCCCCGTAACCCTTAATGCCCTTTACTTCTAGGAAACTGTCTATTTCTGTTTTAAATTTAATTAATGTTGTAGCTTCTACAGCTTTTTGTGGCAGCATATTCCATGGACCTACCACCCTCTGAGTGAAGTAGTTCCTCCTCATCTCAGTTTTGAAAGAGCAGCCCCTTATTCTAAGACTATGTCCCCTAGTTCTCGTCTCACCCGTCATCGGGAACATCCTCCCCGCATCCACCCGAACCAAATAGGCCAGTAATCACAGCCCCTCCCATCTCAATTATAATACTACTGAGGACTTATGCAAACTTTAGAACACACATATATATATATATATATATATAGAGGATTTGTTTTGCACAAACCTGTAAATGCATATTTCACTTGTACACCATGGTTTAGTCACTCTGCACTTGCATTCTGTAATCGCAGGGTGGTGGCCAAGACTCATTCTGTGTTCAGCTACATTTATTCAGCTCTTAGACAGGACCAGAAAGCACATATCCATGCTCAACAACAACAGCGCCTTTAACGCAGTAAAACATCCCAAGGCGCTTCACAGGAGCGTTATAAGACAAAATTTGACCGCGAGCCACATCAGGAGATGTTCGGACAGGTGACCAAAAGCTTGGTCAAAGAGGGAGGTTTTAAGGAACACCTTAAAGGAGAGAGATGTACAGAGGTGAAGCGGTTTAGGGAGGGAATTCCAGAACTTAGGACCCAGGCAGCTGAAGGCACGGCCGCCAATGGTGGAGTGATTAAAATCAGGGATGCTCAAGAGGCCAGAATTAGAGGAACGCAGAGATCTCGGAGGGTTGTAGGGCTGAAGGAGGTTACAGAGATAGGGAGGGGCGAGGCTATGGAGGGATTTGAAAACAAGGGCGGAAATGTTAAAATTGAGCTGCAAACAATGCACTCATTAGTGTTAAAGTATCCCTTTACAAAACAAGTCTTTCTGAGTTGAGACACACATGCTTATAAATGTGCCCATAGTGCTGGTTTACTCACACTGTTGTAAGTGCTGATTGTACACACGTAATTATACACATATAACATGCATGCTCTTCATTCACACATAATGTGAGGAAAACATCCCGTATTATATTATACCCATACATCCAGTGAAACCTTCATTATCTGCTGTCAGTGGGTAGCACCCTCGCCTGAGTCAGAAGGTTGTGGGTTCAAGTCCCACTCCAGAGACTTGAGCACAAAATCTAGGCTGACACTCCCAGTGCAGTGCTGAGGCAGCGCTGCACTGTCGGAGGTGCCGTCTTTCGGATGAGACGTTAAACCGAGGCGCCGTCTGCTCTCTCAGGTGGACGTAAAAGATCCCATTGCACTATTTCGAAGAAGAGCAGGGGAGTTCACTCCAGTGTGCTGGCCAATATTTATCCCTCAATCAACATCACCAAAACAGATTATCTGGTCTTTATCACATTGCTGTTTGTGGGAGCTTGCTTTGCACAAATTGGCTGCCATGTTTCCCACATTACAACAGTGGCTATACTTCAAAAGTACTGCATTGGCTGTAAAGCGCTTTGAGACGTCCGGTGGTCGTGAAAGGCGCTGTAGAAATGCAAGTCTTTTTTTAACTGCAAATTGGCGGAATGTTGAGTCCCCATATTGCAGTCTTACACATGCGGTACCTCAATCTCTCTCTGTAGGAAAATAAAGCCAAGTACGATACAAATTAGAAAAACATCTATTTTACTTTTGATGTCTCACGTAAAGTTTTGTCCCATGAAAATTTTGGCAGTCAATCACGAAGGCAGATAATTGAAATGCGGATCATAGACGTTCCACTCGATGCCCGCATTATATAAGGTGCACAATCAAATTAAGTTCAAAAGAGTTTACTGCGAAACGTGCGATCAATCAGGGAGCCTGCCGTCTATCACTATTTGTCAAGACACAAGAACCACCGTCACGAAAAAGCAGATTATCTGGTCATTATCACATTGCTGTTTGTGGGAGCTTGCTGTGCGCAAATTGGCTGCCGCGTTTCCTACATTACAACAGTGACTACACTTCAAAAAGTACTTCATTGGCTGTAAAGCGCTTTGGGACGTCCTGAGGTCGTGAAAGGTGCTGTAGAAACGCAAGCCTTTCATAGAATGATACAGCACAGAAGGAGGCCATTCAGCCCATCGTGCCTGTGCCGGCTCTTTGAAAGAGCGACCCAATTAGTCCCACTCCCCGGCTCTGTCCCGATAGACCTGTAAATTTTTCCCTTCAAGTATTTATCCAATTCCCTTTTTGAAAGTCACTATTGAATCTGCTTCCACCGCCCTTTCAGGTAGAGCATTCCAGATCACAACAACTCGCTGCGTAAAAGAAATCTTTCCTAATCTCGCCTCTGGCTCTTTTGCCAAACACCTTAAATCTGTGTCCTCTGGTTACCGACCCTTCTGCCACTGGAAACAGTTTCTCCTTATTTAGTCTCTAACAAAGCCATCCATGATTTTGAACACCTCTATCAAATCTCCTCTTAACCTTCTCTGCTCGAAGGAGAACAACCCCAGCTTTTCCAGTCGCTCCACATAACTGAAGTCCCTCATCCCTGGTACCATTCTAGTGCTGGAGGGCACACACGGAACTGACCCCAGTTCAGCGCTTTTCTTTGGAATTAGCTACAGATGACAAGGAAACCATTGAAGATTATATGAATACTGGAGCAGACATGCCCTCTGCTGGATGAACCTAGCACCTGCCACATTGCTGAACTCCATTTAATGTGTTCACCCAAATATCTTGCATTAAACTGACCCTTTTGCCTACACACTTATTTTCTGGTGGTGCCACTTTTTTTCGGCATTCATGGGATGTGGGCGTCGCTGGCAAGGCCAGCATTTATTACCCATCCCTAATTGCCCTTGAGAAGGTGATGCTGAGCCGCCTTCTTAAACTGCTGCAGTCTTATACTTCTTTGTAGCAGTTTGGTACAACTGAGTGGTTTGCGAGGCCATTTCAGGGGGCAGTTAAGAGTCAACCACATTGCTGTGGGTCTGGAGTCACATATAGGCCAGACCGGGTGAGGACGGCAGATTTCCTTCCCTAAAGGACATTAGTGAACCAGATGGGTTTTCACGACACTCCGATAGTTTCATGGTCACCATTACTGATACTAGCTTTTTTATTCCAGGGTTATTTAATTAACTGAATTTAAATTCCCCAGCTGCCATGGTGGGATTTCAACTCCGCTTGAAAGAAGCACTGAGAGTAGCAAGGGCACAGAATGTACTCTGGGTGGGGGACTTCAATGTCCATTACCAAGAGAGGCTCGGTAGCACCACTACTGACCAAGCTGGCCGAGTCCGGAAGGACATAGCTGCCAGTCTGGGCCTGCGACAGGTGGTGAGAGAACCAACACGAGGGGAAAAACCTAATTGACCTTGTCCTCACCAATCTACCTGTCGCAGATGCATCTGTCCATGACAGCATTGGTAGCAGTGACCACCGCACAGTCCTTGTAGAGACGAAGTCCCATCTTCACACTGAGGACAACCTCCATCGTGTTTTTTTTAATTCGTTTTATGGGATGTGAGGGTCGCTGGCAAGGCCAGCATTTATTGCCCATCCCTAATTGCCCTTGAGAAGGTGCTGGTGAGCCGCCTTCTTGAACCGCTGCAGTCCGTGTGGTAAAGGTACTCCCACAGTGCTGTTTGGTAGAGAGTTCTAGGATTTTGACCCAGCGACGATGAAGGATCGGCGATATAATTCTAAGTCAGGATGGTGTGTGACTTGGAGGGGAACTTGGAGGTGGTGGTGTTCCCATGCGCCTGCTGGCCTTGTCCTTCTAGGTGGAAGAGGTCGCAGGTTTGGGAGGTGCTGTCGAAGAAGCCTTGGCGAGTTGCTGCAGTGCATCTTGTAGATGGTACACACTGCAGCCACGGTACGCTGGTGGTGGAGGGAGTGAATGTTTAAGGTGGTGGATGGGGTGCCAATCAAGCGAGCTGCTTTGTCCTGGATGGTGTCAAGCTTCTTGAGTGTTGTTGGAGCTGCACTCATCCAGGCAAGTGGAGAGTATTTCATCACACTCCTTACTTGTGCCTTGTAGATGGTGGAAAGGCTTTGGGGAGTCAGGAGGTGAGACACTCGCCGTAGAATCAAGGCAGCATTTGACCGAGTGTGACATCACGGAGCCCTAGTAAAACTGGGAATCGGGGGGAAAACGCTCCACTGGCTGGAGTCATAACTAGCACAAAGGAAGATGGTTGTGGTGGTTGAAGGTCAATCATCATAGCCCCAGGACATCGCTGCAGGAGTTCCTCAGGGCAGTGTCCTAGGCCCAACCATCTTCAGCTGCTTCATCAATGACCTTCTCTCCAACATAAGGTCAGAAATGGGGATGTTCACTGATGACTGCACAGTGTTCAGTGCCATTCACAACTCCTCAGACAATGAAGCAGTCCATGCAACAAGACCTGGACGACGTTGAGGTTTGGGCTGATAAGTGACAGGTAACATTCACGCCACACAAGTGCCAGGCAATGACTGTCTCCAACAAGCGAGAGTCTAACCACATCCCCTTGACATTCAACGGAATTACCATCGCCGAATCCCCCACCATCAACATCCTGGGGGTCACCATTGACCAGAAACTTAACTGGATCAGCCATATAAATACTGTGGCAACAAGAGCAGGTCAGAGGCTAGGTATTCTGCGGCGAGTGTCTCACCTCCCAAAGCCTTTCCACCATCTACAAGGCACAAGTAAGGAGTGTGATGGAATACTCTCCACTTGCCTGAATGAGTGCAGCTCCAACAACACTCAAGAAGCTCGACACCATCCAGGACAAAGCAGCCCGCTTGATTGGCATCCCATCCACCACCTTAAACATTCACTCCCTCCACCACCTGCGCACCGTGGCTGCAGTGTGTACCATCTACAAGATGCACTGCAGCAACTCACCAAGGCTTCTTCGGCAGCACCTCCCAAACCCGCGACCTCTTCCACCTAGAAGGACAAGGGCAGCAGGCGCATGGGAACACCACCACCTCCAAGTTCCCCTCCAAGTCACACACCATCCTGACTTGGAAATATATCGGCCGTTCCTTCATCGTCGCTGGGTCAAAATCCTGGAACTCCCTCCCTAACAGCACTGTGGGAGTACCTTCACCACACGGACTGCAGCGGTTCAAGAAGGCGGCTCACCACCACCTTCTCAAGGGTAATTAGGGATGGGCAATAAATACTGGCCTCCAGCGACACCCACATCCCATAAATGAATTTTTTAAAAAGCACATTAGTGAACCAGATGGGTTTTTACGATAATCCGGTAGTTTCATGGTTACTATTAGTGATACTAGCTTTTTATTCCAGATTTATTTAATTAACTGAATTTAAATTCCCCAGCTGCCATGTTGGGATTATGAACTCATTTCTCTGAGATCTTTTAGTCCAGGCCTTTGGATTACTAGCCCAGTGACATTACCACTATGCTACTGTTCCCACCTACTTCCATTGAAACCCTGGATTGGAAACCATCAGGTCCTGAGGATTTGTCAATCTTTAATGCCATTATTTTTTTTATTACCTTCTTGCTTACCTTAACTTTAGTCAGTTCCAGTTGTTCATTCATTCATTATTATTAGGGAACGGTAGCATAGTGGTTATGTTACTGGACGAGTAATCCAGAGGCCTGGACTAATGATCCGGGAACATGAGTTCCAATTCCCACCACGGCAGCTGGGGAATTTAAATTCAGTTAATTAAATAAATCTGGACTAAAAAGCTAGTGTCAGTAATGGCGACCATCAGGTTGTTGTAAAAACCCATCTGGTTCACTAATGTCCTTTAGGGAAGGAAATCTGCCGTCCTTACCTGGTCTGCCCTATATGTGACTCCCGATCCACAGCAATGTGGTTGACTCTTAACTGCCCTCTGAAATGGCCGAGCAAACCACTCTGTCGTACCAAACTGCTACAAAGAAGTAGCACCGCACGGACTGCAGCGGTTCAAGAAGGCAGCTCACCGCCACCTTCTCAAGGGGAAAGTTGGGATGGACAATAAATGCCAGCACCGCCCACACCCCGTGAATGAGTAAATTTAAAAAAAATTAGCTCCCCTAGAATATCAGGTATATTATCCTCTTCCTCTACTTTGAACTCTGACAGAAAATAATTATTCAGCAAGACTGCCATTCCCTTATTTTCATTTGTAATCTTACCGGCATCATTTTTTTTCTTTCGGATGAGACGTTAAACCGAGGTCCCGTCTGCTCTCCCAAAAAAGCTCTCTCAAAGGTAAAAGATCTCATGACACTATTTTGAAGAAGAGCAGGGGAGTCCTGGCCAATATTTATCCCTCAATCAACATCACTAAAACAGATTATCTGGTCATTATCACATTGCTGTTTGTGGGAGCTTGCTGTGCGCAGATCGGCTGCCACGTTTCCCTACATTACAACAGTGACTACACTTCAAAAAGTACTTCATTGGCTGTAAAGTGCTTTGGGATGTCCGGTGGTCATGAAAGGCGCTATAGAAATGCAAGTCTTTCTTTCTTTCTTTTAAATGGTCCACGTTACCCTTGACAACCCTTTTTCTTCTAATAATAGCTCTTTCAAGGAGCCGGCACAGGCACGATGGGCTGAACAGCCTCCTTCTGTGCTGTATCATTCTATGATTCTATGCTTCTTTCTTTCATTTTTTCTTTCAGATTGATTACCATGAGTGTCAACGACTCCATTAAGTTTGTAACATGCAACCACCAAGATGGTAGAAGATGAACTGGATGGACCGGGATCTTTATTTCGTCCAGCAGTTCCTATCTAATAAAGACATGCCTGTCCCTCCAGTGGGCATCTGCTCAACATGAGCACAGAGGAAAATGTAAAGAGAGAGGCAAAAAAAAAGACGAATAAATAGTCGTTGCTTCGCATAATATGATTGGCTGACACTTCATCCAATTAGAAAGAAGAAAAGTGACCCTACAGACAGGAAAGGGTTAAGATAGATGTGACAAATACATAGGCAGTTAGGTGGACGGATTAGGGGTCGCCAACCCTCCAGGATTGCCCTGGAGTCTCCAGGAATTAAAGGTTAATCTCAGGGACACTGCCGGGGGGCAAAAACCTGGGAGATAAATCAGAGGGGCATGAAAAAAAATTGTGCTTTTTACAATTTCTTTTTAAAGACTTTTGTTTGTTGGTTATAACATGTTGGAGGTGGGCTAAAAGGCTGTTTGTCTGGGAGGGGCTGTTGGAGGTTATTTGATGAAATCTCTAGGAATACGTCCAACCAGAATTGGTAACTCAAGGATGGATGGATAAATAGACAGAGAGCGAAAGATAGATCTTTCTCCAACAAGAGAAAGTCTAACCACCTCCCCTTGACATTCAACGGCATTACCATCGTTGAATCCCACACCATCAACATCCTGGGGGGTCACCATTAACCAGAAACTTAACTGGACCAGCCACATAAATACTGTGGCAACAAGAGTAGGTCAGAGGCTGGGTATTCTGCGGTGAGTGTCTCACCTCCTGACTCCCCAAAGCCTTTCCACCATCTACAAGGCACGAGTGTGATGGAATACTCTCCAGTTGCCTGGACGAGTGCAGCTTCAACAACATTCAAGAAACTCGACACCATCCAGAACAAAGCAGCCCCACTTGATTGGCACCCCATCCACCACCTTAAACATTCACTCCCTCCACCACCGGCGTACCGTGGCTGCAGTGTGTACCATCTACAAGATGCACTGCAGCAACTCACCAAGGCTTCTTCGGCAGCACCTCCCAAACCCTCGACCTAGAAGGACAAGGGCAGCAGGCGCATGGGAACACCACCACCTCCAAGGTTCACCTCCGAGTCACACACCATCCTGACTTGGAAGTATATCGCCATTCCTTCATCGTCACTGGGTCAAAATCCTGGAACTCCCTCCCTAACAGCACTCTGGGAGCACCTTCACCACACGGACTGCAGCGGTTCAAGAAGGCGGCTCACCACCACCTTCTCAGGGCAATTAGGGATGGGCAATAAATGCTGGCCTTGCCAGCGACACCCACATCCCCGGAACGAATTTTAAAAATGGATGGATAAGTAGACAGAGTGAGAGGTAGATGGAGGTGTGGGAAGACAGGTGGAGAGAAAGATAGACAGTTATAGACAACCCATGACCTTTTAGTAGGTGTTGACTCTCCCTCATGAGCCATATTTTCACATTTAATAGTTCCTCAGCATTTACACTAAGATGGTGGAAGCAGATTCCAAAATAAATTTCAAAAGGGAATTGGATTAAATACTTGGAGGGGAAAGAGCAGGGGGGCAGTGGGACTAATTGGAGAGCTCTTTCAAAGAGCCGGCACAGGCATGGTGGGTCGAATGGCCTCCTCCTGTGCTGTATGAATCTATGATTCTATGATAAGATATTTAATTTTTTTCCAAATCAAATAGCAAGAAACTGCAAATGAATGTGAAACAAACGTAAAAACTGCTGGAAATAGAAAGGCCTCCGTGGAGAGCAGATGTTTTAGGCAGAGCCCTTCTCCAACAATACATTACAGCTATCGGGGAAAGATTGAACAGGTTGGGGCCATTTTTCTTTAGAAACGAGAAGACTTAGAGATGACCTGATCGAGATCTTTAAAATTATGTATGGGTTGGACAGGGTGGATGTGGAGAGAAAGTTTCCACTTGTGGGAGAATCCAAAACTTGGGACGATAGGCAACATTCCCGCTAAGTTGCGCGATCGGGAGGTCCCACGCAGGCCGCTCACCAATGTTCCCCTTAATTTTAAATTTGGGTACGCGGTCCCTTTAACGGGCTGCGCGGGACCGGCAAACAGCGGCGCGGCCACGCAGCTTAGGGGGAACGCTGCTGCTTATCGGCTTTTCTATGGGAGAAACCGAGCATGCGCGGAAACTTGAATGGGCCGCGCAGTCACTTAAAGTGACCGCGCACCCCAAAAAAAAATAAGAGGTAACGGTGGCCAGAAACAATGTTCCCTGTAATTTTTTTTTGGTGCATGGGCCCTTTAACTGGCTGCGCAGCCCATTCAATTTTTCGCGCATGCGCGGTTATTTAGGAACATCGGAACAGGAGGAGGCCATTCAGCCCCTCAAGCCTGTTCCGTCATTCAATGAGATCAGGGCTGATCTGCGACCTAACACCATATACCCGCCTTTGCCCCGTATCCCTTAACACCTTTGGTTAACAGAAATCTATCAATCTCAGATTTAAAATTAACAATTGATCTCGCATCAATTGCCATTTGTGGAAGAGAGTTCCAAACTTCTACCACCCTTTGTGTGTAGAAGTGTTTCCTAATTTCACTCCTGAAAGGTCTGGCTCTAATTTTTAGACGCTGCCCCCTAGTCCTAGACTCCCCAACCAGCAGAAATAGTTTCTCTCTCTCTACCCTATCTGTATCCCTTAATATCTTCAAAACTTCAATCAGATCACCCCTTAACCTTCTAAATTCTAGGGAATACAACCCTAGTTTGTGTAATCTCTCCTTGTAACTTAACCCTTGAAGTCCGGGTATCATTCTGGTAAACCTACGCTGCACTCCCTCCAAGGCTAATATATCCTTCCTAAGGTGCGGTGCCCAGAACTGCTCACAGTACTCCAGGTGTGGTCTAACCAGGGCTTTGTATGGCTGCAGTGTAACTTCTACCCCATTGTATTCTAGTCCTCTAGATATAAAGGCCAACATTGAAAGGCCCGTGAGCGGCCAGCGTGGGACCGCCAGAGCGCTGCACGGCCATGGCTAGAATGTGGAACTCTTTACCGCAGGAAGGGGTTGAGGCGAATAGCATTGATGCTTTCAAAAGGAAATTAGACGAGTGCATGAGAGAAAAGGGAATAGAAAGATAGGCTGAAATAAGGTAAATGGAATGGGAGGAGTCTTTTTAAAAATTAATTTGCGGTATGTGGGTGTCGCTGGTTGCCTTATTGCCCATACCTAATTGCCCTTGAGAAGGTGGTGGTGAGCTGCCTTCTTCACAACTGAGTGGCTTGCTCGGCCATTTCAGAGGGCGGTTAAGAGTCAACCACATTGCCGTGATCTGGAGTCACATATAGGCCAGACCGGGTAAGGGTGGCAGATTTCCTTCCCAAAAGGATATTAGTGAACCAGATGGGTTTTTACGACAATCTGTTAGTTTCATGCTCACCATTACTAATACTAGCTTTTTATTCCAGATTTATATATTTAACTGAATTTAAATTCCATTGTGGCTGTGGTGGCATTTGAACTCATAGGCTGGATTTTGCCAGCCCTGGGCAGGCGGGTTTGGAGGCGGGACTGCCGGGAAAATGGCAGAATTTGGGGGCGGGTGCCCAACCCACCCCCATCCGCCTCCATGCCATCTTGCCAGGAGGCGGGTAGCCGTCCCGCGCCGGGTCCCGTCTCCTTGGAGGCGGGAAGGGATTACAGCCACTTAACTGCCTGTTAACAGGTAGTAAACAGGCAGAAAATAGGATTATCCCCTTTTTGCCCTCACAAGTGCGGGCTTCCCGAAGGCTCCAAAACCTGCCAGGGTCACCAAGGCGAGCAGTGGGTCTGCGGGGATTAGAGGGGTGCAAAAGTGCGCTGTGGAGGTAAGTGATGTGTGCAAGTGTGGGGAGGTGAGTATCTGAGGTAAGTGGAAAGTGTTAGAAAAAGTGTACTTACCTTTGTTTCTTCCTGCAGGCCTCCTTGGGGAGGAGCAATCATAATATGATAGAATTCTTCATTAAGATGGAGAGTGAAGTAGTTGACTCAGAGACTAGGGTCCTGAATTTAAATAAAGGATGGATTGGGGAGCGTTACTTAAAGGGTTGACGGTGGATAGGCAATGGCAAACATTTAAAGATCGCATGGATGAACTATAGAATTTGTTCATCCCTGTTTGGCATAAAAATAAAACAAAAAAGGTGACTCAACCGTGGCTAACAAGGGAAATTAGGGATAGCATAAGATCCAAGGAGAGGGCATATAAATTGGCCAGAAAAAGCAGCAAACCTGAGGATTGGGAGCTGTTTAGGATTCAGCAAAGGAGGACAAAGGGATTAATTAAGAGGGGGAAAATAGAATATGAGAGTAAGCTTGCAGAGAACATACAAACTGACTGTAAAAACTTTTATAGATATGTGAAGAGAAAAAGATTGGTGAAGTCAAGCGTAGGTCCCTTGCAGTCAGAATCAGGGGAATTTATAATGGGGAACAAAGAAATGGCAGACCAATTAAATACATACTTTGGTTCTGTCTTCACAAAGGAGGACACAAATAAACTCCCAGAGATGTCGGGTACATAGGGTCTAATGAGAGAGAGGAATTGAATGAAATCAGTATTTGTAGGGAAATGGTGTTAGGGAAATGGACGGGATTGAAGGCCGATAATTCCCCAGGGCCTGATAATCTACATCCTAGGGTACTTAAGGAAGTGGCCCTAGAAATAGTAGATGCATTGCTGGTCATCTTTCAAAATTCTATAGACTCTGGAACAGTTCCCATGGATTGGAGGGTAGCTAATGTAACCCCACTATTTAAAAGAGGTGGTAGAGAAAAAACGGGGAATTATAGACCGGTAAGCCTAACATCGGTAGTGGGCAAAATGCTAGAGTCCATTATAAAAGATGTAATAGCAGAGCACTTGGAAAACAGTGACAGGATCGGACAAAGTCAACATGGATTTACAAAAGGTAAATCATGCCTGACTAATCTACTGGAATTTTTTGAGGATGTAACTGGTAGAATAGATAAGGGAGAACCAGTGGATGTGGTGTATTTGGACTTTCAGAAGGCTTTCGATAAGGTCCCGCATAAGAGATTAGCATGCAAAGTTAAAGCACATGGGATTGGGGGTAAGGTACTGATTTGGATAGAGAACTGGTTGGCAGACAGGAAGCAAAGAGTTGGAATAAACGGGTCTTTTTCCGAGTGGCAGGCAGTGACTAGTGGGGTACCACAGGGATTGGTGCTAGGACCCCAGCTATTCACAATATATATTAATGATCTAGACGAGGGAACTAGATGTAATATCTCTAAGTTTGCAGACAACACAAAGCTGGGTGGGCGTGTGTGCTGTGAGGAGGATGCAGAGAAACTCCAGTATGATTTTGACAGGTTGGGTGATTGGGCAGATGCATGGCAGATGCAGTATAATGTGGATAAATGCGAGGTTATCCACTTTGGTGGCAAAAACAGGAAGACAGATTATTATCTGAACGGCAATAGATTGGGAAAAGGGGAAGTGCAACGAGATCTGGGAGTCCTTGTGCACCAGTGGCTGAAGGTAAGCATGCAGGTGCAGCAGGCGGTTAAGAAGGCAAATGGTATGTTGGCCTTCATAGCGAGCGGATTCGAGTACAGGAGCAAGGATGTCTTGCTGCAGTTGTACAAGGCCTTGGTGAGACCACACCTTGAATATTGTGTGCAGTTTTGGTCGCCTTATCTGAGGAAGGATGTTCTTGCCAGGAAGGGAGTGCAGCGAAGATTTACCAGACTGATACCTGGGATGGCAGGAATGACGTATGAAGAGAGATTGGGTCAATTAGGCTTATATTCGCTAGAGTTTAGAAGAATGAGAGGGGATCTCATTGAAACTTATAAAATTCTAACAGGACTAGACAGACTAGATGCAGGAAGGATGTTCCCGATGGCGGGTGAGTCCAGAACCAGGGGTCACAGTCTAAAGATAAGGGGTAAGCCATTTAGGACAGAGATGAGGAGGAATTTCTTCACCCAGAGAGTGGTGGACCTGTGGAATTCTCTACCACAGAAGGCAGTTGAGGCCAATTCATTAAATATATTCAAGAAGGAGATAGATATATTTCTTAAGGCTAAAGGGATCAAGGGATATGGGGAGAAAGCAGGGACAAGGTACTGAATTTGGATGATCAGCCATGATCGCATTGAATGGCGGAGCAGGCTCGAGGGGCCGAATGGCCTACTCCTGCTCCTATCTTCTATGCTTCTAATCGGTGGGTATGCGGAGAGTCTCGCACCTCCGCGGCAGAGATGACAGATGGCCGTTGCATTCTCCAATGCAACAACCATCTAATTTCTGCAAAAGAAAGAGGTTTGATGAAGACTTGAATTCAAGAACTCATCAAACTACAGAGAATGTCAGAGTTTGACAGCTTCACAGAGTTGTCAAACGATGACAATTCATCTGTTTTGACAGATGAACCGTCATGCGTTGACGTTCTCTGTAACCGGCTTTCCCTTAATTGGCCTGCTAAGCCCGCTGGGCAGGGCTTAACAAGGTCAATCAAGGGAAAATAGCGTGGGTTGGCCAGAAGTTGATGGAGGCGGGACTGAAACCCGACAAGTGGGAGTCCCGCCTCCAAAAGCTCCCCATTGGCGAAATCCAGCCTCATGTCTCTGGATCATTAGTTTGAACCTAGCTGGGTTACTAGTCCAGTAGCATAACCACGATGCTACTGTACCCAGAATAGAAACACCAGTACAGACTAGTTGGGCCGAACGGCCTGTTTCTGTGCTTTATATTCAAAGAGGTGGCGGCCCAGTGGTATACCGTCGGGAGGAAGTGGCCCTCGGAGTCCTCAACATTGACTCCGGACCCCATGAAATCTCATGGCTTCAGGTCAAAATTGGCAAGGCAATCGTCTGCTGATTACCACCTACCGCACTCCCTCAGCTGATGAATCAGTACTCCTCCATGCTGAACACCACTTGGAAGAAGCACTAAAGATAGCAAGGGCACAGAATGTACTCTGGGTGGGAATTCAATGTCCATCACCAAGAGTGGCTCGGTAGCACCACTACTGACTGAGCTGGCCAAGTCCTGAAGGACATAGCTGCCAGACTGGGCCTGTGGCAGGTGGTGAGAGAACCAACACGAGGGAAAAACCCATGTCTCTTAATGTCTCTTCATCTCCCCCTTTGTTCCTTTATCCCCTCCCCCTTTTCCCAGCTTTACCCTGGCCTTAAATCTATTTGATTTCCGGCTCTTCCCAGTTCTGATGAAAGGTCATCGACCTGAAACGTTAACTCTCTTTCTCTCTCCACGGATGCTGCCTGGCCTGCTGAGTTTTTCCAGCGTTTTCTGTTGTTATTACGAGGGAAAAACCTACTTGACCTCATCCTCACCAATCTACCTGTCGCAGATGCATCTGTCCGTGACAGCATTGTCATAGTGTCAGCTGTGGTTTAGTGGGTAGTATTCTTGCCCCTGAGTCAGAAGGTTGTGGGTTCAAGTCCCACTCCAGGGACTTGAGCACAAAAATCTGTGCTGACACTCCAGTGCAGTGCTGAGGGAGTGCTGCATTGTCAGAGGTGCTGCCTTTTGGGTGAGACATTAAACCGAGGCTCTATCTGCTGTCTCTCAGGTGAATGTTAAAGATCCCATGGCACTATTTTGAAGTGAGAAGTCACATAACACCAGGTTATAGTCCAACAGTTTTATTTGAAATCACAAGCTTTCGGAGCTGCTGCTCCTTCGTCAGGTGAAGTGAAGAAATACAAATCGGCACAGCATATATAGACAGAGAACAATGCCTGTGCAGAGTACAATGTCAGACGACTACAGTTAATCTTTCTGACTGCCTTTCATCACACCTCGGCAGAGAAACAATCAGGTCAGTCAGGAAGACATTACATCAAAGACATAGCAAGATACAGCTAAGACAATGAGGTGGGGTCACAGGGGGTCTAATGTGTCAGATGCTGCAGTCTGTATGGAAAACCATAAACTTTAAACTTTTTACTTTTTTTACTGGAAATCACATCTGTGAACAAGCCAACGACTCGAGTCTGGATGACTCTACGTCAGGTGGGGTTACATGTAGCGTGACATGAACCCAAGATCCCGGTTGAGGCCGTCCTCATGGGTGCGGAACTTGGCTATCAGTTTCTGCTCGATGATTTTGCGTTGTCGTGTGTCTCGAAGGCCGCCTTGGAGAACGCTTACCCGAAGATCCGAGGCTGAATGTCCTTGACTGCTGAAGTGTTCCCCGACTGGGAGGTAACACTCCTGCCTGGCGATTGTTGCGCGGTGTCCGTTCATACGTTGTCTCAGTGTCTGCATGGTCTCGCCGATGTACCATGCTCCGGGGCATCCTTTCCTGCAACGTATGAGGTAGACAACGTTGGCCGAGTCACATGAGTATGTACCATGTACCTGGTGGGTAGTGTCCTCACGTGTGATGATGGTATCTGTGTTGATGATCTGGCATTTCTTGCAGAGGTTGCCGTGGCAGGGTTGTGTGGTGTCGTGGTCGCTGTTCTCCTGAAAGCTGCGAACGATGGTACTTCTGAGGTTAGGCGAGTAGTGGAGGCGTGGGGATGGCCTTAGCGAGGTGTTCGTCGTCATCGATGACATGTTGAAGGCTGCGAAGAACATGGCGTAGTTTCTCCGCTCCGGGGAAGTACTGGACGACGTAGGGTACTCTGTTGGTTGTGTCCCGTGTTCGCCTTCTGAGGAGGTCTATGCGATTTTTTGCTGTGGCCCGTCGGAACTGTCGATTGACGAGTCGAGCGTCATATCCCGTTCTTACGAGGGCGTCTTTCAGCGTCCGTAGGTGTCCATCGCGTTCCTCCTCGTCTGAGCAGATCCTGTGTATTCGCAGGGCTTGTCCATAGGGGATGGCTTCTTTAACGTGGTTAGGGTGGAAGCTGGAGAAGTGGAGCATCGTGAGGTTGTCCGTGGGCTTGCGGTAGAGTGAAGTGCTGAGGTGTCCGTCTTTGATGGAGATTCGTGTGTCCAGGAATGAAACCGATTCTGAGGAGTAGTTGCTGTTTGTGGGAGCTTGCTGTGCGCAGATTGGCTGCCACGTTTCCCACATTACAACAGTGACTACACTTTAAAAAAGTACTTCATTGACTGTAAAGCGCTTTGGGATGTCTGGTGGTCGTGATCGATAGATTTTTGAATATTAAGGGAATCAAGGTATATGGGGATAATGCAGGAAAGTGGAGATGAGGTAGAAGATCAGCCATGATCTTATTGAATGGCGGAGCAGGCTGGAGGGGCCGAATGGCCGACTCCTGCTCCTATTTCTTATGTGAAAGGCATTATAGAAATGCAAGTTTTTTTTAGCTTTGGTAGTACTGACCACCACACAGTCCTTGTGGAGACGAAGTCAGGTCTTCACCTTGAGGACACCCTCCATTGTGTTGCGTGGCGCTACCACCGCGCTAAATTCAACGAGAGATTGGCAGCGATGGAGCCTATCACAGCGCCGGCTCGGGTGACCAACTTCGGGCTTTTCCGTCAAGGCTCGTCATCTGGTCTCGCAGCACATCGGCTGTTTCCGTCGAAGCCCCCCCCCCCCTCCTACACAACAGCTCGGTGCGCCGATCACGTAGTCTGCGCGACGTTCGGGTATTTCCGTCAAATCGATCACGTGGCCTGCATTCGAATCGGGCTTTTCCGTTGGTCAGATGGTACCCGAGCGCGGGCTGTGATTGGCTGGCGGCTGGTTTTCCACCGCCCACTGGACGTCGGAAAGTCCGGTGGTACCCGAGCGAGGGCTGCGATTGGCTGGCGGCCCCGGTGTCGGGCGGTCAGGTGGTAGCCGAGCGCGGGCTGCGATTGGCTGACACCAGCTGCCGTTGCCCGGGGGGAGGAAGCTGACGTGTCTTTCAGGCCTTTTCTCAAGTCGATTTTCCCTTTCGTGGAGTGAGAGAGACGCCGGGCAGCGCCGGACCGCCAAGAGCCAGCCTTACCCTCACCGATAACACCGACCGCTTGCAGCCGCCAACATGGGCAGTAAGTCGCGCCGCGGGAAACAAACCGTCCGCCTCCCCATCGCCATCACCCGCAGGCCTCGACCGAGCCTGGGCCTCGAGTGATTTTTGTAACCCGGCTTTGAGTGCCCTTTTCCCCCCCCCTCCCCGAGTGAGGTGAATGGGGTACCTGAAGTAAATGAGTATTTTATTTTGATTTTTAACGGGGATTCGAAGTTGAGGGAAGGAGGAGGAGGAAACCTTTACAACAGGGCAAAATAAATTGAAAGGGGCTAAAAAAAAAAAAAATTCCGTTTACAATTAAAACATTTTAAAAAAATCCTCGAGCCGCGCCCTTCACCCCGGAAAATATCTCCCCGCTCCCTCCCTCCCTCCCCTGGCTGGCCGGGCCGGGTGACGGTGGAGGTTGGGTTGGGGGCGTTCAGACGCCACGTCGCCCTTTTTTTTTGAAGTGCTGACGGATCCTTAAGGAGCAGCAGTGAAAGAAAGATCTTTCATTTCTACAGCGCCTCTTTCACCACCTCAGGACGTCCCCAAAGCGCTTGACAGCCAATGAATTTTTTAAAGTGTAGTCACTGTTGTAATGTAGGAAAACGCAGCAGCCAATTTGCGCACAGCAAGCTCCCACAAACAGCAATGTGATAATGACCAGATACTCTGCTTTCTAAGTGATGTTGGTGGAGGGATAAATATTGGCCCGGGACACCGGGGAGAACTCGTCTGCTCCTCCTTTTGAAGTGCCATAGGATCTTTTACATCCACCTGAGAGATTCTCCTAGAGTCTGCAAATCTATCGACCTCGGTCTTGAATATTCTCAACGCTTCAGCATCCACAGCCCTTTGGGGTTGAGAATTCCAAAGATTGGCAACCCTCTTGAGTGAAGATAATTCCTCCTCATCTCGGCCTTAGGGGGGGGGCGGGGGTGAGGGGGGGTCGTCAAAGATCCTTCGACACTATTTCGAAGAAGAGCTGGATTTTTGTACTCCGCTTTTGGGCCTTGAACCCACAACCTTCTGACTCAGGTGAGAGAGACAGAGGATACAACCCACTGAGTCACAGCTGATACTCAATCTGCACTAACAGAAACCTTGCTCACTCACATTTAAATCCAGGCTGTGTTCTTTCCCAATTCTTAAACCTTTTATCTTGAAGTGCTGAATGACATCTCACTACAAGAAGTCATGGTTGATTGAGGCAACTTATTTTGATTTGCTCATCTTTTTCAGGCACCCAACAATGCCTTTCAGGACTTTTTTAAATGCATAAGCAGAGATTGCAATTCTTATACAATAAATTGGGCTCCCTTGGATGAGTGTGTATTAGTTTGTGGAAGGTATCACGTCGTGCCCAACATACTTGACCTTGTGCTACCGAGCAACGTAAAGGTCAACATTTTAGATGTTTTGACTTAAAAGTAAGAATTGCTTGAGTACACAAGTGAGGTGAAAATATAATTTTGTGTATAGTCTACTCTTAATTCAAAGCTTCTTGATTCAGAATATCTGACCCAAATATTTTTAGCACGATTCCCACTTTGCTGTGTTTAAAAAGAAAGACTTTCATTTATATAGTGCCTCTCATGACCACTGGACGTCTCCAAGTGCTTTACAGCCAATGAAGCACTTTTTAAAAAAAGTGTAGTCACTGTTGTAATGTAGGAAACTCGGCAGCCAATATGCACACAGCAAGCTCCCACAAACAGCAATGTGATAATGACCAGATAATCTGTTTGTGATGTTGGTTGAAGGATAAATATTGTCCCAGGACACTGGGGAGAATTCCCCTGCTCTTCTTTGAAATAATGCTATGGGATCTTTATGTCCACCTGAGAGAACAGACGGGGCCTCGGTTTAACGCCTCATCCGAAAGACGGCACCTCTGACAGTGCAGCACTCCCTCAGCACTGCACTGGAGTGTCAGCCTAGATTTTTTTTGCAATTCTTGGATATAAATTGGGGATCCATTGAATGAGTGTGTATTGGTTTGTGATTAGTTTGCTGCGGTAGCCTGCAACATAAGGTCAACATTTTGGATATGTTAACTTAAACAAAAATTGCTCAAGTACATGAGTGCGCCGAAGTAAAAATATAATTTTGTGTATAGTCTACTCTTAATTCAAAGTAACAAACAGATTATCTGGTCATGATCACATTGCTGTTTGTGTGAGCTTCCTATGAGCAAATTGGCTGCCACGTTTCCTACATTACAACAGTGACGACACTTCAAACGTACTTTATTGGCTGTGAAGTGCTTTGGGACGTCCGGTGGTCATGAAAGGTGCTATAGAAATGCAAATCTTTCCTTTTCTTGGTTCAGAATATCTGATGGAAATATATTTAGCACTATTCCCACTTTGCTGTTATTCAATCACTTAATAGTTGGAAATATCCAGTAATTTTAATTAATATCCAAATATCTTATTTTTTAGGGTAGTGGGCTTTGCATTAAAATCTTTCTCCTTGGGTCTAATATGGTGGTTGGTATGGTATTGATTTTGTTTCAACAGCTTACTGAAGTGGCAAATAATGTCTGATAGTTTTAAAAGCAAATAAAGGTAAAGAGTGCATTTCACAGCCTCAGGGCATCCCAAAGTGCTTTACAGCCAATGATGTATTTTTGAAGTGTAGTCACTATTGGGAATGCAGCAACCAATTTGTGCATGGCCCAGGACACCAATGAGAACTTCCTTGCTCTTCAGAATAGGACCATGGAATCATTGAAGTCTGCCTGAGGCGGCAGACGGGACTTCAGTTTTACGTCTCATCTGAAAGGTGGCACCTCCGACAGTGCAGCACTGAAGTGCCAGCCTTACAACCTTAAGGCTCGAGTGGACTTGAACCCACAACCTCTGACTTGGAGGCGAGGGTGCTACCCACTGAGCCACGACTGACCACTATCGACCAAGGCTGATGCCTATGTATTGACCAATATTTAAGTAGATCAGTGATCTGGTGATTTAATATGTCAGATTTTTTTTGATTTGAGGAAGTTGGATGTAGAGCCATGAGCCATTGTGCAGGGCACCACAGTTGCAAAGAAGGGAATATAATGAATTTCTTTAATTTCCCTGATTTTTGTCTTTAACAGTTTAGTGTATCACACAATTAATTAGTTTCTGAAACACAGTGATACTTGCTAGGTAATCATATGGTCAAGTTGAAATAAATGGGTAGTAAATGATGCCAAGCACAGACTTTAATGGCCATAGCTTGTAGGGACAAGGGAATGATGAGTACCACAGTTTTTGAGTTCTGGGGAAAGAATGAATTTGAATCGGAGATATTGCTGTTTGTTTCTAAAAGGCTCACTGGTGCACTAGTGAGCCTTTTGGGAAGCTTGTAAACCATTTTATGGGACCCAGTATATTCATCTTTTTATTTATTGAAATAACTTCATTTCCAATTTGTGTATGTTTTTTCTTTGACAAATTTACCTGTGTTTAAAGCTTGAACTGCAGTCTCCTGTATAAGAGACAAGAAAAGGTTTAAATGTTCTTATTGTTTTGTGGTCTTGGAGAGAAATCTGCCAAATGTGTACACTATTTTGAGCGTAACAATGATGCAGTACTGTAGCCCAGTCTGTGAAACACTGGAGTTCTAGATTCCAACTGCACTGATGAGCCGAAGATCAATTATTTCTTATCTGGGAGCAATAGCTATAGGCAGTTACCTGTGTGGTCACGCCCCTTTGTGTATAGTGGCGTTGGTGGCCTCTGAAGGTTGTGTGCCCATATAATACATTCTGGAGTGCATTTCTAATCTCTTCCTGGAGTGTATGATAAAACCTTAACTGGCAGATCCATGAAGACCCATGGTGCACACTGCTGGGCACCACCAAGGTTGGAAGAGAGCAGCTTTTGTGTGGCGCTCTGGCGGGGCTAGAGATTTTAGTGTCAAAATCCAAATGCACCTTTTTTCTTGGCTTAAGAGTAAACATCAGTTTTGGTAATAACATAAGAATTAGGAGTAGGCCATACAGCCCCTCGAGCCTGCTCTGCCATTCAATAAGATCATGGCTGATCGTCGATCCCAACTCCACTTTCCTGTCCGATCCCCATATCCCTTGATCCCCCAGTCCAAAAATCAATCTATCTCTGCCTTGAATATACTCAACGACTCAGCATCCACAGCCCTCTGGGGTAGAGAATTCCAAAGATTCACCACCCTCTGAGTGAAAAAATTCCTCCTCATCTCAGTCCTAAATGGTTGACCACTTATCCTGAGACTATGGCCCCCTGGTTATAGCCTCTCAGCATCTACCCTGTCAATCCCCCTCAGAATCTTATGTTTCAATGAGATCACCTCTCATTCTTCTAAACTGCAGAGAGTATAGGCCCAATCTAGTTAATTTCTCATCAGACAGCCCTCTCATCCCAGGGGTCAAGGTGTAGGATGCACTGTTGGGTACAAAGTAATTCTCCCTCAACTGTTTGAACTACGTACCTTAACCCAAACTTCGGTGGAGCATTTGTTCCTGCCCCACAGGGACATTTTGATTTCTTCCAGCTATCCTTGTCCTTGTGAGCTTACTGGGTAGGACACATCCTGGGCACTTATATATTCTGGGTGGAAAGTGCACAAACCCATCTCATAGAGGATCTTTCAAGCCATCTGTGTGGATTTAAGCCCACATGCAAAGCTGAAGGGGCAGTGTACTAGCCAGCTACAGTATGGGTGTGTCTATTTTTAGTTGCCCACCACTGGAAGGGTCGGTCCACATATTTGGTCTGTTTTTAATTAACTGCAAGTACACGTGTAATGTAACTGAGCTAAATTGAGACTCTGTGCTGTTAGCAAATATTTAATCATTTGGATATTGTAGCATTGGCTACCTTGACATGATATGTCACTTCCTATGAAACTGGCTATAACATTAAACTAGCACATTATGCACGTACAAAAATTGCAGACAGGAGCAGACATCCTGGTCCATCCAGCCTCTCCTACATAGTTGTGATGATGCCTTGTGCATCACAATACGCTCCACGCTGCGAAATTCCTCTCCAACCCCCTTAGGCCATCAAACCCTAGTCCAGGAAATCACATCGGCACTGATTTGCGTAACAGGGTACCTACCTCTTGTACAAAGTGATCTCCGCCCCAGCCAGAATCAGGTCCAGCTGTTGCTCGAAGGCGAATCAATCTTCACGGCAGGAGCTGGCAACCTGTTCCACAGGTCCACTATTCTCTGGTTAAAGAACCAGCTAACATCTGACCTAATTCTGCTTTTACATATCCTAGAAGTGTGACCCCATGTCATCCTTAACCGATTTTAGTTGAAATAATTGGTCTACATAAACAAAGTCTAGCCCTTTTTGTTATTTTATAAACTTCTATCAAAGCACAACCAAGTCTATGCATTTCTGAAGTATACAGACCCAGCTCGCTGAGCTTATCTGGGTAACTAAGGTGTTCTAATCTTGTAATTTCATTGTGTGGAGCATAAACACCGGCACAGACCTGTTGGGCTGAATGGCCTGTTTGTGCTGTAAATACTTTGTAATCTTGTGCCCTCTGTACCCTTTCCAAAGTTTCAATGTCCCCCACCATACGAAGAGACAAAACTGAGCACAGTATTCTATCCAAGGCCTATCCCATGTCTTAGTAAAGTGACAGTATTTTATGGAGTGGTGAATGCAGGTGTAGGGACAGTTTTCTTTTCCATGTGTCACCTGTTTTTTGTTGTAAGGCAGGGAAGAGACCATTGTGCAAAGGTGTAGCTGTGTTTCCTAGAAAGGGGCAATCACAGGAGCTGTGCGCTCTATTCAGTGTCATCACTGGCCTTGTGTATCTTGACATATTGGTGTCAATATACTGTACAACCAATAGGGAAAAGCATATTGGAAGCTAAAATGTGCTGTGTAATACTTTAAACTTGTTGCCCCCAAATTGCTCCCTCAATAGCCTCCGACACACTTGTCCTTCACCCTTGTATTCTGCAAGATGTTTTCACAGTTCCATTGGTATGACGATTTTGTAGATTCCCCCATTATTCTTCACTGAAATCTTACTGACGGCCCTGCTCTGGACATTACAACAAAGTGCAGCATAAACCTGGAGGTCCCACTGAAGTCCACTCATAGTGACCAAAAAACCTCCCAGACCAAATGACTTCCAGTATGGGACTTGTATTCCCCTGTGAAGCAGTGAGTAATTGAGCCATAGAGGCAAAGATTCTGGGTTTAATTCTGTCTGTGCTGTGTTGGTAAGCTAGCTGATATTGGGGAGGACATCAGCAAGAGTGCTGCAGTTTTCCTTAATGCCCTGGTTTAAGAACAGAAAATCATTATTTCTGCTCCTGATCAGTATTCAGTATCTCTTGGTGGGAAGTGCATGTTTGCCCATTCTGAGAGGATCAGGCCTTGATATATTGCGCCTGCTGACACTCGCTTTTGAAGCTCGCTCCATAATATTGTACGTGCTGGTGAGTTAGGAGAGGGCATCTTAACAGAAGAATTAGGAGCAGGAGTAGGCCATATGGCCCCTCGAGCCTGCTCTGCCATTCAATAAGATCATGGCTGATCTTGGAGTCATAACGGCACAGAAGGAGGCCATTCGGCCCATCGAGTCCGTGCCAGCTCTCTAGAGCATTCCAGTCAGTCCCATTCCCCCGCTCTATCCCCGTAGCCCTGCAAGTGTATTTCCTTCAAGTGCCTATCCAGTCTCCCCTTGAAAACATTGTGTCTCGCTTCCACCACTTCCGTCGGCAGCGAATTCCAGCCAATCTTCTGCCTTAACTCCACTTTCCTGCCCGATCCCCATATCCCTTGATTTGCCTAGAGTCCAAAAATCTATCGATCCCAGACTTGAACATACTCAACGACTGAGCATCCACAGCCATTTGGGGTAGAGAATTCCAAAGATTCACAACCTTCTGAGTGAAGAAATTCCTCATCTCAGTCTTAAATGGCCGACCCCTTCTCATGAGACTATGCCCCCTAGTTCTAGACTGTCCATCCAGGGAAACAATCTCTTGGCATCTACCCTATCTTGTGCCTTGGGAATCGTGCCCCAGCAACGAGTCAATTCCTTCAGGAGCAGTAGAGAAAGTTAGTTAGTAGAAAAAGGTACTCTCTTGGTACGGGTCTTGCAAAATAAAATTTGGTCAGCATTGGGTCATGGCAGTGTGTTCCTCACTGTTGGCTAGCCCAGCCAGACCTGGGGATTACTTGGTGCTGTGTGTGTGTTTTTGTATTTATATGATTTTAAACAAATATCTTTGCTTTCCAGTAAAATTCCTTGAAGTTATCAAACCATTCTGTGCGGTGTTACCAGAAATCCAGAAACCAGAAAGAAAGGTAAATTGCTGGCTGTTTTCTTAATCTGTATTTATTCTTTCATAAAAGCTACACTACAGAAAGATAACTTGCATTTATAGATGCCACCTTATCACACCCCAAAGTTCATAGCCAATGAATTGCTTTGGAAGTCCGGTTCACTGTTGTATCAGTAAATGTGGCACCTATTAAGATCCTACAAACAGAAAAGAAATGAAAGACCAGTTAATCTGATTGTTGGTTGAGAGAACTGGGAAAACTCCCGGCTCCTGTTCAAATAGTGCCACAGGATCTTTTACGACCACCTGAATAGGTGGCCTTGGTTTAACTTCTCATCCAAGGTGACAGCGCCGCTGACTATGCAGAACTTCCTCAGTGCTGCATTGCAGTGTCTGATAGATTATGTGCTCAAGTCTCTGGAGCAGGGCTCGAACCTAAAACCTTCTGATTCAGAGGCCATGGTGTTGCCAACTGAGCCACGATGGTGGTATCTTCCCTCTGTGCTGCCATATTTTCTCAAAGCTGCTGCTTTCCATTAGAAAAGGGCAGTAATTTGTTACTGGTTGTTTGTGGTTAGTGCGAAGTAGTGGTGACGTATGGATTTAATTCTGTTGTTTCCTTTGTCGTTATGATTACTGTATCATGGACTTCCTTCCCTTGCACAGAATGCCACTGTGAGGATGGTGCTACAAAATGCATCCTTTGATGGCTTAATTTTAAAAGTAGATATATTTTGCAACTTCCTTCTCCTTGAAAAGGGCTGTATGTGCTGCAGTCTGGTTCCATAGGTGCTAGCTGCCCTCTGCTACTTCACCCAAGTGGCCATTCGTAATGCCTGAACCTAGACAACAAGCCTAGTCAGCAGGTAGTTTGCAGAGGGCATCACGACCAATCTTGATCACTGATCTAGGCATGCTGAGGACAGTTGACTCGGGTAGAATTCGAGACCGCACGGGAATCGAGCCATGGACCCGTGGCTGCTATGACACACAGTACCTCAGAGCATCTAGAATTGTAAAACCTCACCGTGTGTCTCAATTAAATGACATGTATCTGGGTTACTGAATACATTCCCATAATCTACAGCTCTCATTAGCCAGGTGCACCGTTGTCTAGCCTTTGCCGCAGGGAGCACAATCTCTATTTCCTCTCTGGAGATAGAGAGACGCAGGATTAAGACACTGCAGAGGTGGTTGTCTGGCTCTTTAATGCACTTCTGCGTTATTTTCAGCTGCCTTGCTGTTATCTGTGCTTTGGGAGTTCTCTTAACTTGTAAACATTGACACTTAAAAGTTGCATTTGAGACACTCAAGTGACGCGAATCGTCTTTTTTAGTCTTAAATTTAATAACTTGTGCACACTCGAGGAAGCTAAAATCATATTTGTATAGCCATGGAAAACCAGGCTAAAGGTGAAAGCCGTGTCCAATTTCCTCTTGCTAATTCGAGCCTCATTTTAAAAAGGAAATCAGTAACAGCTGGGTACGGTATAGTCCTGAACACGGTCGCTTTCATATTTGAAGAACTGTTATAATGCATAACTTCATTTGGAACGAGGCTGGGTATTAAAGCTTGGAAATGGGCATGAAGCAGTCTGCACACTGTGGCATGGCAGTTGGGCTGCAGCGATCAGCATGCTGAGTGGGGCTCCTCATCATTGATCACAATAATCCAGAGGGATGTGGAGACCTGTTGAGTTTCCCCCAAGATGTGCTCTTGGCTGCTGTCTCCCCCCCCCCCCCCCCCCCCCCCCCCCTTAAATGCCAAGCCTAGTTCAAAGCAGATTTTGATTTGTTGAACAATTAATCCCCGTGTCATGATCAATTTGAGAGGAAGTGGTTTGCTGGTTTATGACAACAATGTGGGGTAGCTAACAAAAATGTTATCAGTTGCATATCTTGCAGAGCAAGAACGGAATTTGGTTTTGGGGGGGGTGGGGTGGAGGGTGATGGTATGCAAATAATGTTTAACCAAATGTTCATGTAATATGTGTGAGCAGAAACCTTGTTGGCCTAATTTACACGACAAATTTTGATTTTTGTAACTGAATGTTTGGCACTAGATAGTAAATCAAGTAGAGGGTGACAGTAGATCATGTGAGCTGGTTCTTTTGATGTAATTTATTTTGAACTCCCCTAATGCCTTTATATGCTAACTTGACTTGGTAGATTATTCCAATGTTTATCACCCTTTTAAGTAAAAAGTCTTTTTCCTAAGCTCTCCTTTAAATTTGCCTTTTGTTTCAGTAACTTAACTTTGGCCTATTTTTGCTAGCCTGACCTTGCCTTGAAATAGTATTCTGGGTTTACCTTACCTCTGCCATTCAATATTTAATATATTTCGGTACAATGCCTCTCCCATTTAATATTTTTGTGCTTGCAGCCCTCTTCCTTGGGTGCTGTGTACAAACTAGGCTTCCCTGGAATATAGAAGGTTGAGGGGTGATTTGATTGAGGTATTTAGGATTTTGAAAGGGATTCATGGGGTAGATAAACTTTTTCTGCTGGTGGAAGAGTCTGGGGCAAGGGGATATAACCATAAAAGCAGAGCCAGGCCATTCAGGAGAGAAGTTAGGAAACACTTTTTCACGCAAAGAGTGGTAGTGTGGAAAACTCTCCCACAAAAAGCAGTAGATGCTAGCTCAATTAATTTTAAGTCTAAGATCGATTTAGACAAGGGTATAAAAGGATATGCAGTAAAAATACAGATCAGCCATGATCTCTCTGAATGGTGGAACAGGCTCGAGGGGCAGAATGGCTTCCTCCTGTTCCTATTGGTAGCATTTTGTTATCTGATAATGGGTTGAACAAACGTTTCAATGTTCTAATTCTGTTTTTATTTTCTAGATTCAGTTTAGAGAAAAGGTACTATGGACGGCAATTACACTCTTCATCTTCTTAGTCTGTTGCCAGGTCAGTGATTGCATACATGTTGACATTACTTGTTCACTCTGGACACAGTCAAACATTTGGGCTGGAAACACAAAATTCTAGTAATTTAACTGAGGGTTTGCTTAAGTTACAGTACAATTCCAGTAATGCTGTATAATATAATTACCAACACCGTGCTAGTCAATGGGCATCTGGGAAAGAACAGCTGTGCTGACTTATCTCTCCTGTCCACAGGGGCTGACTAACCTGAGGTGTTTCCAGTATTTTCTGTTTTTTGTTTTGGATTTCCTGCATCTACTTTTTTGCTTTTTGAGTGTATTTGCCACTTTGGTATAGACTTGTCTCAGGAAAACCTGCAATTGCTTATAAAGTAGTTTTTGTCTTTCAATCTCTTCAGATTCCTTTATTTGGCATCATGTCCTCAGACTCTGCAGATCCCTTCTACTGGATGAGAGTTATTCTGGCTTCAAACAGAGGTAATGGAAGTTCATTGTAAATTGAACTTGATGTCCACAATTAGTTTGGGTGGAGGAGTGGTACTTATCATACGGCCCAAGAGGCACTATGACCTACTTCCCCTTTACTTGTGTCTATCGGTAGATGTGCTACTGTGTATTTGTGAGCAATGTTCCCCCTAAGATGCACGACCGCGCACAAATCGCGAGGTCCCATGTGGGCCGCTCACAGCTGCTGCCACTGGAAGAGATCCCGCGCATGCGCCCCGAGCAGCAAATTTAAAGGGCAGGGGGAAAATTAGAGGGAATGTTGTTTGTGCGCCTCCATTTATACATAGCTGTGGGCTATAAAGTGAAAGACTGGAACTCAACAGTGTGCTCAATTCTCTTCCTGTGCAGGGAAAGAAAGGAAGGGAATTAACCGGCATGGCTATACCATAGTGCAAGTGAAAGTTGACTCTTGTTTGTTCCACTAGAGCTATCAGTCCTCCTGGGTTTCTTCCCTCCTGTGCATAAATACCTGGTGTCCAGTTTGCATTTGCCTGGAGTGGCAGGTTTGAAATCAGAAGCTCACACAGAGCGCCATCTTAATCACTTTCTGGTGCAATATGTTGGATCATACCTGAGGTGGCCCTCGATAAAAGATTGCTCAGGATTCCAGAGCTTGCCAAACATTCAGGGAATAATACTGGTGCAAGAGGGTTGTCTTCAAACAATGTAGCTTAAAACTTGTACGCTTGATGGAGGTAGGATGCACTTTGTGTGTCCCTTTTTAGAGGCCAAATCTCCCTCTAATACTTTCTCCATTTTCCCCATTCTTCTGTCTACTCACTCCATACACGGTTTCCAGCCAAGCAGAGGGGGCCGGATAGGAACATACTCTTGGGACTCTGGCAGTCATGCTGTGAAACGGGGCAATGAGGAGTGGGGCGAGCGACCCAGGCTGGCTTTATCTCATTCACTGCTCTCCTCCCCTTGTGGGGAATTGCAGTCTACCAAAGGCAGCACTGTTCAGAACCATTTAATTACAAAATGATGGGTGCATGCCTGCTTCCGAGCATTGTATTGGCACTTGGTGCCGGCATATCATCATCGATTTGTCAAGGGCTAAATTAATCATCCGACAAGAAAAAATCCCACGTCTATTTCTTCTTTTCATGTGTCTTCTGAGGAGACAGCTGCTAAGCCTTTGAGACAGACGTGCTCTCTGGGTTTTTTTAATGTAATTAAGCATACTGCAGTGTACCATTTACAAGATGCACTACAGGAACTCGCCAAGGCTTCTTCGACAGCACACCCCAAACCCGTGACTTCTAGCACCTAGAAGGACAAGGGCAGCAGACGCATGGGAACGCCACCACCTCCAAGTCTCACACCATCCTGACTTGGCAATATATCGTCTGTTCCTTCATCGTTGCTGGGTCAAAATCCTGGAACTCCCTCCCTAACAGCACTGTGGGAGCACCTTCACCACAGGGACTGCAGGGGTTCAAGAAGGCGGCTCACCACCACCTTCTCGAAGGCAACTAGGGATGGGCAATAAATGCTGGCCTTGCCAACGACGCACACATCCCACGAATGAATAAAAAAAATACTTGTATTTATATATAATCCCCTCAATTCAAGTTTTTAGTACTAAATTCCCATTTTGCTGTGTTTAAGATGCTAAATTTGAATTCTTGCATAATTAATTCAAATTATCAGGAGTAGACGATAGCACCTCGTACCACCTCAGTCAATTATTTCTGGAGTACAGCTATTCTGTGCACCACAAGAATCAGTGAGTTGAATGACCAGTAATCTGTTTTTGGTGGTGGTGGTTGAGAGCACTCTGAGTTCCCTGCTCGTCAAGATAGCGTCATGGGTCAGTTAACACTAGAGCGGGCAGACGGGGACCTTGATTCAATATCTCCTGTGAAGTGTGGTAGCTGTGACGTGCTGCACTCTCGAGTACTAAGTGTTGGCCTAGTTTATGTGCTCGCTGGCAAGCTCGTTATCTGCTTTTAAGTCTGCCTCGCTGCATGCAGATCTCGCCTGGGTGAGTTTGCTGGCATGTGGCCTGGCCCGTGACTGGTACACGACTTTGTGTTGGTGTGAAGCACCTTCACCTTTTGAATTCCTTCTCCCTGGACAGCCTAACCAAATTTGGGAATTGCGACGACATGGCCGAATTCAGCTACTTTGCAAAGCAGTGCATCAATATCGTGTGGTGTTAAACCCTTTTAAACACTAGCTACGTCCTCCTTTGACATTTTAACAGGCAAGCTAATTGGTATGAAGAAGTGTAATAAACTGTAGATCTGATACAATTTAATATGCACTTTTTTTGTGTGCTATTCTTCATTTGTTACATCCGATTGCTTCCACAACCACCAACAGTGACAGACCTGCAACTGGCATTGTTTGACCCAAGTGTTACACCTCTCGAAGTGCTGTCTCCAGCAATGTATAATTGCATTGAGTGCTTTTTCACAGATCAAGTGACCCAGTGCAGAAATTTTGCACCTTAAATTTATTGTCGAGAGTTCCTGTTTGAACTAGAGGCAAGTCAGTACAATGGTTAAATCATAGTAATGCTGAAGCTAAAATGGATGTTGGGCGTTTGCAGCGTACTAGCAGCGAAACGTGCTGAAAAGTGTTAGTGATATTAAAACAATGTTTTTTTTTTTCAAATTTAGGTACACTGATGGAGCTGGGTATCTCGCCAATTGTCACCTCTGGTCTCATCATGCAACTTCTGGCGGGTGCAAAGATCATCGAAGTTGGTGATACTCCCAAAGACCGAGCTCTCTTCAACGGAGCACAGAAGCGTAAGTATTTTCAGTAGCAACTGACCAGTGTCCTTTTGTGATGTTACACAGTATTTATAGCACAGGAACGGGCCATTCGGCCCAACCTAGACTCATGTCCAAATTCCTGCCCGCTCCCCGTAACCCTTAATGCCCTTTACTTCTAGGAAACTGTCTATTTCTGTTTTAAATTTAATTAATGTTGTAGCTTCTACAGCTTTTTGTGGCAGCATATTCCATGGACCTACCACCCTCTGAGTGAAGTAGTTCCTCCTCATCTCAGTTTTGAAAGAGCAGCCCCTTATTCTAAGACTATGTCCCCTAGTTCTCGTCTCACCCGTCATCGGGAACATCCTCCCCGCATCCACCCGATCCAACCCCTTCACAATCTTATATGTTTCAATAAGATCGCCTCTCATTCTTCTGAACTCCAATGAGTAGAGTCCCAATCTACCCAACCTCTCCTCATATGACCACCCCCTCATCCCCGGGATTAACCGAGTGAACCTTTTTTGCACTGCCTCGAGAGCAAGGATGTCTTTCCTTAAGTAAGGACACCAAAACTGTATGCAGTATTCCAGGTGCGGGTCTCACCAATACCTTGTACAACTGGCCCATGTCTGTGTTTCTGCTCCACACGAGCCTCCTCCCACCACCTTCATCTAACCCCATCAACCTAACCTATTCCTTTCTCCCTCGTGTGTTTATCTAGCTTCCCCTTAAATGCATCTATGCTATTTGCCTCGACTGTGGTAGCGAGTTCCACATTCTTACCACTCTGGGTAAAGATGTTTTCCTGAATTCCCTATTGGGTTTATTAGTGACTATCTTGTATTTATGGCCCCTAGTTCTGGTATCTCCTGCAAGTGGAAACATCTTCTCTACATCTACCCTTTCATAATCTTGAAGACTTCCATCAGGTCACCCTCCCTCAGCCTTCTCTTTTCTGGAGAAAAGATCCCCCGCCTGTTGTTCTTGGCTGTCTTGCTGACCCTGCAGCTTGAGCATGCGACGCGTTTTCAATTGCTTATTCGCCAATACACGCACAGCCCTGTCATCAAAAAGTAGGTCAACTCTAATCATATTATAATATTTGCCACTGGGCTAATTTAGCTAGTGCTATGTTGAAAAATCAGGGTTCTGACGATAAGTTTTAATCTGCTTCTTTTGGTGTGATGCTTTTATTTTGTTAACTCGAGTTGGTCTAGACCCCAGTGACAACTATAGCCATCAGTACTTCACCCTACTGTGTTAACCCAAGTTCTCAAGCATAACATTTTAAATGTACAACTGGATGTTTTTCAAAGTTTAAAGAAAGACTTGCATTTCTACAGCACCTTTCGTGACCACTGGACGTCCCAAAGCGCTTTACAGCCAATGAAGTACTTTTTTGAAGTGTAGGAAACGTGGCAGCCAATTTGAGCGCAGTAAGCTCCCACAAACCAGATAATCTGTTTTTTTAGTGATGCTTATTGAGGGATAAATCTTGACCAGGACACCGGGGAGTTCGAGTCTCGGTTTAACGTCTCATCCTAAAGACGGCATCTCTGACAGTGCAGCACTCCCTCGGTACTGCACTGGCGTGTTAGCTAGATTTTTTTTGTGTGACTTGAACAAACAACCTTCCGACTCAGGCGAGTGTGCTACCCACTGAGCCACGGCTGACACTAAGTGGACATCGCATCAACATGTCACAGACCTGCCATTGCACTCTTGCTAATTTTATGTACTTTGCCTAAATCCTAATGATGTCGCTGAATAATGAGTTAGGATTTGTGTAACTGTAGAAGGGTAAAGACATTATTAGTCAGAAGTGTGGTACCTCGAAAGGGCATTTAAATGCTTGTACGTTCTAAAAAGAACTCTTGTTTATATAGCCATATCACGTCCTGTACACGCCCCGAAGTGTAGTCGTTGTTACTCAGGCAAAAGTGGCAGCCTTTTTGTACATGGGAAGACCCCATGCTCACTGAGATGAGTGACTGAATAGTCTTGGTGGTGGTGGATGCGGGAGGAATGTTAGCTAGTACACCGGTAAAACTTGCTGCTCTCCAGTGTCATCGGAGCTTTTCTTTCTCCACCTAAGCAGCAGAGAGGAGAGGGCCTCTGGTTACATGTCATCTGAAACAGCAACACCTACAGCAATGAAGCGCTCCCTCAGTACTGCACTGGAGTGTCTGCCTAGATGGTGTGCTCAAGTTCTGGAGTGGGGCCTGAACCAGAAATGAGATGAGAGAACCACCAACTGAGCCAAGCTTGCATTGTTTAATGGTCTGAAGCTGTGCTCCCTTTTTATAGCGATCACTACAGTTGATGTTGAAATGAGCAAGAAGTGAGGCTTCACTAGTGGAGTGATGGTACAACCACCAACCCCCAGCACACTGCATGTTCCAGATATTTGGCAGCGCTGAGGCGGTCTACAAGTTGTCACACTTTGTCACGAGGCTGGTGAATTCTCCATTTCCCTCGAGTTAGGTACAGATTGTGCGCGAGAATCTATAAGCATTGGTGAGACAATATCGGCAGTGAACTGACACTGGGATCTACGTCCTGACACAAACTGATGGTTGAGATTTGCCCTGTAATTTTGAAACCTGTTCTTGTATTGATTACGCTCCTGTGAAGCACCTTGGGACATTTTACTATGTTCAAGGTACTATATAAATGCAAGTTGTTGTTGTTGAGACTTTCACTTAAGGTCTGGTGTATGTATCTCAATCATGACTTTACTTCTGCCCTGCAGTTTTTGGTATGATCATCACTATCGGGCAGGCCATTGTGTATGTCATGACTGGGATGTACGGAGATCCATCAGAAATGGGAGCTGGCATCTGTCTGCTGATCATCATTCAGGTAAAGTTGGTCAGAGTCGAGATGTGGTGAAATGTCAGTGCATTGGGGGTATTTGTGAATTTCCTTCTACGGTCACTCTTGGTAATGAAGTGTGCAAAATTTTATCTTCTGAATTTGGTCTGGACAAACTGTCCTCTGAGCTTGATTTTGGGATTGTTAATATATTTTGAATTTGTGCGTGCTATGTTAAACTAAAGCCAGCAGAATGCAATTGCAATCATTATTTCAGTGAGTGAGGTGGGCAATCTATGGAACAGGCTCCCCAGGGAGGTGGTGGAAGCAGTTAGTATTGATTCATTCAAATACAAATTAGATTTCTTTCAGAAGATATTTTGGATACAATATGTGTAATCTGAGACATGAAGTATGGTTGCACTTCCCACATTTCTCTCCTTTCTGTTTGTATGTTACTTAAGCGACTAAATTTAGAGCAACATTGCCGCTGTCTGCAGAAGGAAGCCATAAAATCGCATATTTGCCGAAGTGTGTAGTTTGGAAAAGGCACCTTTTATTTTGGCAAATGGCAATAACTCAAGATTTTGGCTGTTCGTCAAGCTGCAGTGTGTTTTCCTTGCTGAGTTTTACTGGACTTTATCAATGTTTTTTAAAAAACTTTTTACAGCTGTTTGTTGCTGGCCTGATCGTGCTGCTCCTGGACGAACTGTTGCAGAAAGGGTATGGCCTTGGATCTGGTATCTCTCTCTTCATCGCCACCAACATCTGTGAGACCATTGTCTGGAAGGCTTTCAGCCCGACCACAGTGAACACCGGTAGAGGTAGGCAGATAATGGTCTTTATACCCTTAAATTATATATACAGTGCAGCTAATCTCGAGAAATCTGGGTGAAGGGCCAATGCTTATGATGGTTATGTGCAAGAGATCAGATGAGAAGTGAAGTAATAGATATTTTGGACTAGGGGACTATGCGATTTGATTTTAACAGTGGGGCTGTAGGAAGGAGAAAATGTAGATTTTTTTTTTTCATTCATGGGATGTGGGCGTCACTGGCAAAGCCAGCATTTATTGCCCATCCCTAATTGCCCTTGAGAAGATGGTGGTGAGCCGCCTTCTTGAACCGCTGCAGTCCGTGTGGTGAAGGTACTCCCATTGTTGCAGCGGTTTGGTAGAACTGAGTGGCTCGCTTGGCCATTTGAGGGCAGTTAAGAGTCAACCACATTGCTGTGGGTCTGGAGTCACATAGACCAGACTGGGTGAGGACAGCAGGTTTTCTTCCCTAAAGGACATTAGTGAACCAGATGGGTTTTACGACAATCCGGTAGTTGGGGTATATGGAGCTCGAGAGAAGGGCTTGAAGGAGTAAGGGCCACATTGTTGATAAAATAGAGGTGCACAAGTCCAGTCTGAGGGGAAATGACCAGCCGTTGTATCCTGTGCATCAGTGTGTGTGACGAGTGCTAGGTTAGTCTTTATTTTAAAGATCACTGTGCCTCGTCCTTGACATTTTGTTGACCAACAATTTGCTATAAGTCCGCAGTTGCTAACGGGATAAGACGTCCTGGCATAGAGGAAAACCTAATGGTGTGTTTGCTTAGTTTTGAGGATCTATGGCAGTAGTACAGCCGGTTTAACGTTTCTAATGTTTGCAGCCTTGCTGCGGGTATCTTTTTGCGGTTAAATGTCTGGCCTAGGTGGATGTGGTGAAAGCCCTATCGCTGGTGGCCATCGTGGTCCCTCGTGAATTGGGTTTGAGACTGTTCGAACAGGAATATAAAGAGCAGCGCCTTTTGGAAAAAGATCCAACTGTACAAAAGACTCTCCTCTTGCCTGGCTCCTCTGAATACAAAGTCTTGCAGAGGTGGCTTCCTGTGATCTCTTAAATGGGTGAACTATGAGCTTTGAACCTTGGACTGATAGGGCGTAGTTTGTATCTACACCTGTGTTTCCATCTCCGCCTTGTGGAGAGTAGGAGCTCCTCTAGAGAGTGACGTCTGCACTCGGCTGCAAGCTAATGAATACGGCCACACTCACTTTCTTGGCTGGATAATTCAGAGAAAACCAAAATGTTTTTTTTAAAACACTTATTACATCAGAGGTAAATATGCAGTCAGGGTTGCAGTATTGTAAATAATCTCGCAATCGAATTACTCCCTCCCTTTTAACCTGTGTTTAATTGTGGCTTCTGTTTTCGACAGGGACGGAGTTTGAGGGATCAATCATTGCCCTGTTCCATCTCCTGGCCACGCGACAGGACAAAGTCCGTGCTCTTCGTGAAGCCTTTTACCGCCAGAACCTGCCAAATCTCATGAACCTCATCGCAACCATCTTTGTCTTTGCCGTGGTGATATACTTCCAGGTGAGTGAACAGCGAAACCAGTGCCGCCAAATCAGACTGACCGCTTGTTCAGCTTACTGCTGTTTGCGGGATCCTGCTGGGTGCAAAATAGCAACCATGTTGAGAGATTGGGTCGATTGGGCTTATACTCGCTGGAGTTTAGAAGAATGAGAGGGGATCTCATTGAAACTTATAAAATTCTGACAGGACAGGACAAACTAGATGCAGGAAGGATGTTCCCAATGGCGGGGGAGTCCAGAACCAGGGGTCACAGTCTAAGGATAAGGGGTAAGCCATTTAGGACAGAAATGAGGAGGAATTTCTTCACCCAGAGAGTGGTGAACCTGTGGAATTCTCTGCCACAGAAGGCAGTAGAGGCCAATTCATTAAATAGATTCAAGAACGAGTTGGATATATTTCTTAAGGCTAAAGGGATCAAGGGATATGGGGAGAAAGCAGGGACAGGGTACTGAATTTGGATGATCAGCCATGATCTCATTGAATGGCGGAGCAGGCTAGAGGGGCCGAATGGCCTACTTCTGCTCCTATCTTCTATGTTTCTATGTTTACCTACATGAGTCAATGTTCTTCAAAGTGTAGCACTTTGAGAACTTCTGATAACCTAAAGTGTACATATTTTTCAAAGATTGTTGGTATATTAATTGGGAAGGGGAATGTGAAGTCTATTCCACTAGGAGCTGACTGGATGTTTCAGGGATGGTATCTTCACTCCAGTTGAAGTTGTAATTGTATTTATTTATTTATTTATTCTTGACATGGGCAATACAGTATTTATTGCCTATCCTCCCACCCCCTGTTGCCCAGAGGGCATTGAGTCAACCTCGTACTGTTGGGGCTGGGGGTGGGGGGGGCACATGTAGACCAGACTGGGTGGGGATGGGGGCTTCCATTCCCTGAAGAACATTTGTGAAACGGTTGGGTGTTAACGACAATCCGGCAGCTTTCATGAGAATGAGGTGATCTCATTGAAACACATGATTCTGAGGGGGATTGGCCGGTTAGATGCGGAGAAGCTGTTTCCCCTGGCTGGGGAGTCCAGAACTAGGGGCCATAGTTTCAGGATAAGGGGTCGGCCATTTAAGACTGAGATGAGGAGGAATTTCTTCACTCGGAAGGTTCTGAATCTTTAGAATTATCTACCTAGAGGGCTGTGGCTGCTCAGTCGTTGAGTATATTAAATGCCGCGATCGATGGATTTGTGGACTCTAGGGGAATCGAGGTCTATAGAGATCTCTAGGAGAATCAAGCGCTATAGACATCTGGCGGGAAAGTGGAGTTCAGGTGGGACATCAGCCATGATATTGAATGGAGCAGGCTCGAGGGACTGTATGGTCTACTCCTGCTCCTAATTTCTTATGTTCATGGGTGACTGACCACAAATTAACTAGCTTTACTGAATTCTGTTTCGCAACTTGCCATGGTGGGGAAAATGGATTCTTCGTGTGTTCCAGGTTTTTTTTATTCGTTTATGGGATGTGGGCGTCGCCGGCAAGGCCAGCATTTATTGCCCATCCCTAATTGCCCTTGAGAAGGTGGTGGTGAGCCGCCACTCTGAACCGCTGCAGTCTGTGTGGTGAAGGTGCTCCCACAGTGCTGTTGGGGAGGGAGTTCCAGGATTTTGACCCAGCGACGATGAAGGATCAGTGGTATATTTCCAAGTCAGAATGGTGTGAGACTCGGAGGGGAACTTGGAGGTGGTGGTGTGCCCTTGTCCTTCTAGGTGGTAGAGGTCGCGGGTTGCCGCCAGTGCAAATAAACGAGCAGTCTTTGTTTGCTGGTGCGTAATGTGTCAATGCTGTGCCAAGTGTGCTGCTGTTCCAGGTTAAATGACTGGTCTGTGTTACCTAATCTCTGCAGTTGGCTTCAGTTTTCCTGCTTGTGTTTTTTTTAATTTAAATGTTAATCTCTACATTTAAATAGTATGCATATTAAAGTAACTTTATGATGGCACCTTGCAGGGCTTCAGAGTGGATCTGCCAATCAAGTCTGCCCGTTACCGTGGACAGTACAACACCTATCCCATCAAACTCTTCTACACGTCTAACATTCCCATCATCCTCCAGTCCGCGCTAGTCTCCAACCTCTACGTCATCTCGCAGATGTTGTCCACAAGATTCAGTGGCAATTTCCTAGTCAATCTACTGGGGACCTGGTCTGTAAGTACAATTTTTTGATTGGGGGGGAGCATTTCTTTAAACCAAAACATAAAGTAGCAAACAAACCAAGTTGATGAGGTTGGTGATGAGATCTTGCTTGCATCTTCAGCTCTCAATAAGATCTCAAAGTAGATAGAAATGAGGGACGCCATTTGGCCCATCTTGACTCGTCCATCTAAAATGAAACTACATTCTCTTCTGTTCCCATGCTGGCATCCAGCTATTTGAGGTTGTTTTATTGCCCTACCTGAAAACCCTTTCCCTGTATTGATCACACTGAAGAACTTCCTGATGTCTGTCCTAAATTTACCTTTTCCTAGTTGAACGTGCCCCCTTGTCCAAGTGCCACAGTTAGAGGTGCAGTAGAGGGGCAGAATGTGAAGACTTGTGTGAAAAAGGACCCTACAGGGTTTACGCAAGAACAGGAGTGGGACTAGAGGCTGCTCCACTGGTTCAGAAACTTATTAGGACAGCAGTGAGTTGAAAGAGTTAATTACTCCATGTATCTGGCTTTCAGGTAGTGAGAAAACTAGAGCAGTTTCCACATCTTTTTATTTTAAAGGGAATTGGACAGGTTCCTCATTCAACAAGGAGAACGAGATCGGGACTTGCAGTGGAGCCTGAAGGAGCTGCTTTCTGGCTCAATGATTAAATTCACCACCTGGCGTGGTGGAGATCCTTGTGTACTCAGAAGCCAATCTCTGGCATTGGGGGGGCTGCAATTGCCCTCTGGTCCTCTGTTGGGGAGGTGACAATCAGCTGCGGTTCTTGTTCCTGATCACTGCCCATCCACCCTGTGCTGGAAAGTATGGGAGCTGGGTGAAATCGGTATTGGCCTCTGTTGTTGTACACTGCTAGTCTAAGCTCACACATGAAGACTTGGGCTTTTGGGTGTTGTACTGGGCAATAGCTGACAGCGATGTTTCCTCTAAGTTGCGCGGCCGCGCAGTAATGGGAAAGGTCCCGCACAGGCTGCTCACTGGCTTTTCCATTGTAAATACCGCGCATGCGCAGAAACCTAAAGGGACCACGCATTACGGGCTGGGCAGAGCAAAGCGCAGCTTACATGGGACATCGGCTGACAGCTGTGTAAACCTGCCACAGAAAGTGTCAGCACCTTCAGAAGAGATGGGGAGAAAATTAGTGGAAGGTGAAGAAATGAGGAATATCCAGATTGGAGCCTGAAATTGGGTCTGGACTGTAGTCTGAGGTAAGTGACTTCCCCTCTACCTCTCCACCCCCATGTTCTTGTGTTAATAAAACTTTTTTTTCCCTTTAATTTAAGGATAACACGGGTGGTGGTCCGGCCCGTGCGTACCCCGTTGGGGGTCTGTGCTATTACCTCTCTCCTCCGGAGTCGTTCGGCTCGGTGCTGGATGACCCTGTTCACGCAGTGATTTATATTGTCTTCATGTTGGGCTCCTGTGCTTTCTTCTCCAAGACCTGGATAGAAGTGTCTGGTTCTTCTGCCAAGGATGTAAGTGTCTGCACTATAGAGATTTATTTTCTGTTTGAGAGATTCTTGCCATCAGTAAGATTAGGATCACAAGTCACACACACAGATTACCCAAAGGGTCTTGGGAGTCACAGGTCGTTTTATTAAGGAGCGCAGTTCAAATATAGCTAAATCAGGACCGACACAGCAGATATACAACCTGTAGCAGATGAGGACGGTTTACCGGCCCTGGAATGGAGGGGCGGACGGATAGGGGTTGAGGCAGAATGGTGGTCTCGGGTCCCTGCCGCCTGCGGCAGTGGTCTCTTCCTCCCTGGTCATCTCCCGAGGCTGGCGGAGGAGTTAGGCCGGGGCCAGTGAGATCCACCTCAAAGGTTGAGCTCTCCCCCTCTCTGCCCGTTTATATACCTTATTTCAGTGGGCCGGTGGATACCTTGCGTCAATCATTTGTTACCCATTCAATTGTCCAATTGCAGGGGAATAGGTACCTATGACAAACCCCGCCTGTCCCCATGAGATCATCCCTCCGCTTATCTCTTGTTTGGACATCTTGCACTTTCTCCTAGACAGTTTGTTTATCATAAGGCTCCTTACTCAATTTTTTATCAGCTCTAGTTATGCCCACTCGAAGGCCTGTTTTGTGTTATGACCTTGCAACGACCTCAGCTCTTTGTACAAACTCCCTATCTGGCGTGATTGGAATTTTTCCATATCAGCAGCTTATCCTGGCTGCTCTGCTCGAATGAGCTTATTTGTTTTATAAAGCCATTATTTCTTATAATTCACAATTTCTTACAATTTACGATTTCTTACAATTGGTGTTTTTATTAAATTGTCATCTTGCCTAGTTCCCAGTGAATCGGGGTGTGATCTCAGTCTGGTTCTTAGTGGGCATTGGACCAAGAAAGACTTGCATTTCTATAGCGCCTTTCACGACAACCGGACGTCCCAAAATGCTTTACAGCCAATGAAGTACATTTTGAAGTGTAGTCACTGTTCTAATACAGGAAATGCGGCAGCCAATTTGCACACAGCAAGCTCCCACAAACAGTATGTGATAATGACCAGATAATCTGTTTGTAATGTTGATTGAGGGATAAATATTGGCTCAGGACACCTATGAGAACTCCCCTGCTCCTCTTCGAAATAGTGCCATGGGGTCTTTTACTCCATGACAGGGCAAGAGAGCGCAAGACGGGGCTACGGTTTAACGTCTCATCCGAAAGATGGCATCTCCAACAGTGCAGCACTCCCTCAGCATGACGCTGGAGGGTCAGCCTAGATTTTTGTGCTCAAGTCTCTGGAGTGGGACTTGAACCTGCAACCTTCTGACTCAGGCGAGAGTGCTACCCACTGAGCCATGGGTGGGGGGAAACCTGGAATAATTGTATTACTGGATTGGGACCAACATTTGAGACCATCCTGACCTAGTAATAGCCTTGTATTGATGACTAGGTCTGTAACTTGCTTGCACTCTCTGATATAACAGCACAATTACACGAGTATTTCTTATTGAATTACAGGTAGCCAAACAGCTCAAAGAGCAGCAGATGGTGATGAGGGGACACCGGGAGACCTCAATGGTCCATGAGCTGAACAGGTGAGTCATTAACTGTGTAGCATTTTTCCATTGGATCTCGAATCGATCATTTTAATTTTTTTTTAAAGCCAGTATCAGACAGTTGGCTTGTTGGCTGTGATCTGATTTGTGTACAGTTTCCTAAATATTTAAACAGCAATGTATTGCTCATCGCTGCGATCAAATGGTAGGATGCAGTTTGAGGTACTAGGATTACTGCTGTTTTTGATGTACATTAATAACTTGGACTTGGGGGTGCAGGGCACAATTTTGAAATTGGACGTGACTGCTGCCAACGAAGTTGAAGTAGTTGCACGCGCGCAGTTTGAGTTTTTTTTTTCGGTTGTTCATTAACTGAAAAGAAAATATTGTCGCCATTACAAATAAAACACTTCCAGAGAGAAAGGAGGGAATTGGGTGGTGAAAAGAGATTGCTACTGCTGATCAGGAAAAGAAAATCTGCGGCAGCAAAATACAGTAAACGTCAATTTTTATTAATTTTCTTCCCCTTCACATGGAGCTCACACTCCTTACAAATAAATCTCCGCAACCCTCTTTCTCTCTCTCCCCCCCCCCCCCCCCCCCCCCCCTCCCCCGAAGATATCATGCATTAATACTTAAACCAGCCTGCGCTATTGTACATTATTAAACCAGCATTTAGGCATGCGATATGACTATTATTATACATTCATACTTAAACCACCACAGATTTATGCGCAGAGTGCTTCTGTGCATCTTCCAGTTCGTTGGCAGCAGTCACTCTGTTTGAAATTTGCAGATGAGACAAAACTTGGAAGTGTAGTAAACAGTGGAAAAATATAGTAATAGACTTCAAGAGGGCATAGACAAGCTGGTGGAATGGGCAGACACACGGCAGATGAAATGCAACACAGGAAAGTGTGACGTGATACGTAGGAAGAATGAGGAGAGACAATAAAAGCTAAATGGTAGAATTTTAACGGGGGTGCAAAAAGAGAGAGACCTGGGGTGTTTGTGCACAAATCTTTAAAGGTGGCAGGACGGGTTAACAAAGCACATGGGATCCTGGGCTTTATAAATAGAGGCATAGAGTACAAAAGCAAGGAAGTTATGCTAAACCTATATAAAACGCTATTTTGGTCCCAGCTAGAGTATTGTGTCCAATTCTGAGTTCCACATTTTAGGAACGACAAAGGCTTTGGAGAGGGTACAGAAGAGATTTACTAGAATGGTTTTGGGATGAAGGATTACAGTTACGTGGAGAAGCTGGAGTTGTTCTCCTTGGAGCAGAGAAGGATAAGAGGAGATTATCCTCTTCTAGATAAGTAAATAAAGAGAAACTGTTTCCAATGGCTGAAGGGTTGATAACCAGAGGGCACAGATTTAAGGTGGACTGGCAAAAGAGCCAGAGGTGACATGAGGCCTGATAGGGTGCTGTATACAGAGTTAATAGTAGCCTTCAAAAGGGAATTGGATAAATACTTGAAGGAGAAAAAATTGCAGGGCTATGGGGAAAGAGCGGGGGGAGTGGGACTAACTGGATTGCTCTTCGAAAGAGCCGGTGCAGACTCGATGGGCCGAATGGCCTCCTGTGCTGGACTATTCTATGATCACTGCTATCAAGTCTGAGGTTCTGAGCAGAGGCTTGGCACCTTATTCCTGCTCTAATTCAGTTTCCTGGTTTTTTGGTGGGGGGGGCAGAGATGAGTGAAGAGTGCGGTGATCTGTGTCACGACCCGGTAGCTGCTGATTCTGCCCAAGGTTTAGGTGGCTGGAGATTTCAGGCTGACTGCTTTCTTGCACCTTTCTCCCAGCCAGGAAGTGGGAGCAAAGGTAGGGAAGATATGACCTCTGATCTTAAGTCGACACTGGTGTATGTATTTTAAAAACCAGGCATTGAGTGACAGACCAAACGGTTTGAAGCTGGTGATTGTTATAAGGGCTGGCAACCTTGTAGTGTTTCCGCCCAGCTCAATGTCTGTCTAAAATGATTGGATTTTCTTGCTTGTGTGTCGTTCTGTCCTCTACATTACCTTTTCGTATGGATGGCCGAGTCTACAGCTGTCTTGGCCAATATTCCCCCTAATTTTTTTGGTTGCGTGGGCTTATTCAAAGTTTCGCGCATGCGTGAAATTTCAAGTTTGAAAAGCCAGTCCTGGGCTGCGTGGGACCAGCAGACAGCCGCGCAGCTTAGAGGGAAGGTTGGTCTTGGCCCTACTCCGGAACCCGCACTAAACCCCCCCTCTGCCGTGCTATTTCACGAGGCCTCCCGCTCGGGGTTGCATAGCCTGCCTTCGTCGTCTGTCTGGGGCACCTAGCTCCCCTCCCAGGCCGAGCTCCGTTCATCGGCTGCGGGTCTGTAGTTACGGCGTGGGCCCGGACTGGATTAAGAGTAAAGTGTGAATGGAAATAGGAAATTGGACAGTGTGAGAGTCCCAAGGAGGAGAGAAAAATTACTTGTTAAAAAAAATTCAAATAGTTTTTTTTTTAAAAAGCATGATGGTAGAATGAAAGTGTTTTAGAAAATTACAGAATTGCAGATGTACAGAAAGATACAAATCGAGTAAAAGGTTTTTATTTGGCTCTTGATGTGTGCAACATTGCCACAGTTGCATTTATTGCCCATCCCTAGTTGCCCTTCTGCTTGAACGGCTGCAGTCTGTGTAGTGATGGTGCGCCCCATAATGGTGTTGGGTGGGGTATCCCAGCATACTAGGAGGCTCGGAGAGAGATTGGGGAAACGTACTGAAAAGAGGCACAGAAAGAGGGAGAATGTTTTTGGATAAGTGAAGAGCAGGTCAGTATTTACACAGGTGGCCAGCTGCCACAGGTTGTCTGAAAGGCTGGTTGAGGCTCGGACACTTTACTCTTTGTAACAGCTCCATCTTGGGTTGGTGTTCGGCATTGCGGTTAAACGCCATTTCGTCTGAACACATTGTCAAGAGTTGCAGACAGAAATACAAAAATGAGAAGTCGCACAACACCAGGTTGTAGTCCAACAGTTTTATTTAAAATTACGAGCTTTCGGAGCGCTGCTCCTTCTTCAGGTAAAGGTACCTTTACCTGACGAAGGAGCAGAGCTCCGAAAGCTCGTAATTTTAAATAAAACTGTTGGACTATAACCTGGTGTTGTGCGACTTCTCATTTTTGTCCACCCTAGTCCAACACCGGCATCTCCGCATCATGACAGAAATACAGACGGCTCTCTTGGAGAAAGATGAACAGATGAGACAGTTACACAGATGCACGCACATCTGTTTTGAATCCAGAATCATTGCACACGGTGCATCAATGAATGCACAGAACTAAGAGCACAGACCCCACCTAGTGGCCATTGTGTGCAGTGTGCTTTCATTTCCCTGCACTGCCATTGCATTCGAGTACAGTTGAGCTCCAGATGGTCATGTAGGTGCATATCATTGTTTTTTAATGAATTTAGTTGCTCACCAAGGTGAGGGTCAGCAGTCCTGAGGAATGAGTATCCAGTGTCGGCACTGAGCACAGATCAGGTACAGTGTGGCTTAGATTCAGAATAAAACTCCAACCGAGTGTCAGAGAATTTCCACCTCCTACACCAGCCCCCCGTGGCCTCTGAGAGATGACCAATTAGAGCTGAATTAATTTTGGGGGTGGGTGGGGTTGTATTTTGAAAGAGAAGACTTGCTTTTCTACAGCGCCTTTCACAACCACTGGATGTCCCAAAGCGCTTTACAGCCGATGCAGTACTTTCTGAAGTGGAGTCACTATTGTAATGTAGGAAACTCGGCAGCCAATTTGCACACAGCAAGCTCCCACAAACAGCAATGTAATAATGACCAGATAATCTGTTTGTGATGTTGATTGAGGGATAAATATTGGCCCAGGACGCCAGAGAGAACTCCCCTGCTGATCTCTTTTTACATCCACCTGAGAGCAGCCGGGGCCTCTGTTTAACGTCTCATCCGAAAGACGGCACCTCCGACAGTGCAGCGCTCCCTCAGCACTGCACTGGAGTGTCAACCCAGATTTTTTTTTTTTTGTGTGTGTGTGCTGAAGTCTCTGGCGTGGGGCTTGAACCCACAACCTCCTGACTCCTAGGCGAGAGTGCTACCCACTGCGCCAAGGCTGACGCACGCCAGTTGTCTTACTGGACATTGGCTTGAAGCTGCCCAAACTTGTTAGCAGACTGGGCTTGATTTGAACCCAGGGTCTGAGGTAAAAGTGTCTCCACCACGTGGTCCCTATTTTAAATAGAATCACAAATTCTGTCGAGCAGCACACTAAGTTGTAATACTCTACAATTTGTACTTATGCATCTTTTTTTTTCCACAGATATATTCCTACTGCCGCTGCTTTTGGAGGCCTGTGCATTGGCGCACTGTCTGTACTTGCTGACTTTCTGGGAGCCATAGGGTCTGGAACTGGTATATTATTGGCCGTCACCATCATTTACCAGTACTTTGAGATCTTTGTGAAAGAGCAAAGTGAAGTGGGAAGCATGGGCGCCCTGCTCTTTTAACAGCGTGGAGGCTCTCCGTTCCTTTGAGTGTATGAGTGTCCAGGCGAGAGAAATTTCTGAATTATCACAGCAGGGAAGAATGTCTCTTAACTCTTTCTCGCCCAGCGTTCCTTTTTTATTTTGAGAATTTACGGCTGCTCTGGGTGGCAAAGGGTTAATTCAGCCTTTCATTGTCTTTGGCACCAAGAGCTGCAAAGCATGTTTTGGAATCCGTTTTGTTTAATTATGGTTAAAAGCACAAATTTCCACCATGGAAAGTGTTTAGCATGCTTGTTTTGAGTGTGTGTGTGTGCGTGCGTGTGAGTGTGTATATTCTTGTTTCACTTCGATTCTCTGATTCAAAGGGGTAATGAAAAGATCCAGGAGGAAATTGTTTTTTTTATTTAAAACTCTTGGTGTGTCAGTGCATGTGGTGTGTTATCAAGCCTTCCAGATCAGCAATGGTCTCAGGTATGCTCTCTGATCTTAGCTGGCTCAGCAGCTTAATCACTGCAGTTGGCCTCGGCACGCCTGACCTGGGGAGGGGTGGGGTGTCTGGGATCAGACAGCGTTCCTGATCGTTATCCAAAGACGCCCGCTGGAAAAATGCGTGGATGTCGAGCGAGGACAAGGTCAAACTCTCCGATGCACCTTGTAGCAATGCTCCCTCAATTTTTTTTCAGCCCAATTCAAAAATTCTGCACATGCATGGTTTTTCGGTTTAAAAGCTGGCTCACCGACTACGCGGGACCTGCCGTATCTAAGCTCACACGTGAAGAGGGTGCCGAGCAGCCACGGGATCCTGCCTCAGCAGAGTTTCTCCCTCTCCTGGAAAGGGGGGGAGGGGAAGAAGACTGGAGTGAAAATTGAAATGCTCCCAGGACAGCGGTGTCCTGCAAGTGTGATCCAGGGCTTGGTGTCGGAGATCTGTGTAATGGCACTACTGTCTACATGTATTCAATATAGTACTGGGACGCTGTTCATAAAATGCCAATCAGTAAATTTGGTGCCTGTCTCCGACCCTCTACTTTTTAAAAATACAGTAAGTTTTGTACATAATCCCCAGCACCCGGATGAAAACTGATGTTGCTCTGCTCTGTTGTGATGAGATTTTAAAGGATTCTCTTTCTTGCTGAATGGTGTAAAACGTTTCAGGATTTCTTTTTTGTTTTCTTTCTCTCAACCCACGGTTCCAGTTTGGGGAAATAAATGGACTTTCTATGCATTCCCATGCGTTGGCAGCGACTAAACCTCGTTAAGCAGTGTTTGTTCTCCTCCAGGACCTGCTGACTTTGAATCCAGACTTTATAAATAAAAGTGTTTGAGAACATGTTTAATATCCGTCTTCCTGATTGATCTTGTACGTAGCCGGTTCTGGGAAGGCACGTAGAATATACGGCACAGAAACAGGCCATTCGGCCCATCCAGTCCATGCTGGCGTTTATGCTCCACTGAAGCACAGAACAGTGAACTAACCTCTGTGCCTGGCTTCCAGCAGGGGAGCAGGAGCCCTGGCTTTGTATCTGTTCTGCCCCCAACCCTCCTTAGTCCAGAGATTTAGGACAAAACCTTAGCTTAAAAACCTGACTTATTCACTCACTGCAAAACCAGTGTCCCAGATTAGATTGGTGCATTCTTTCTTCAATCCCTCCCTCCCTCCAAGCTTTTCTGTTTTGCATTATGATCGCCCCCTTTCTCCTGAAGGTGACAGTCATGCTACTGGAGTGTAGTGTGATTGCTCAAGCGGCCAGTCCTCTTCTGAAAGCCTCCACGGTGACTGTCGGCAAGCTATTGGAGGCATCGCAGCAGAGCCTTCACTTTCCATGCACCCAATTTCCAGCAGGGGTCACCTTGTAACACTGGGGTATGGTACTGGTGGATGGGTCTCTCCACTGGGGTACGGTACTGGTGGATGGGTCTCTCCACTGGGGTACGGCACTGGTGGACGTGTCTCTAACACTGGGGTACGGCACTGGTGGACGTGTCTCTCCAACACTGGGGTACGGCACTGGTGGATGGGTCTCAACATTGGGGTACAGTACTGGTGGATGGGTCTCCACTGGGGTATGGCACTGGTGGATGGGTCTCTCCACTGGGGTACGGTCCTGGTGGATGGGTCTCTCTAACACTGGGGTACGGCACTGGTGGATGGGTCTCTCCACTGGGGTACGGGTTCAAGGAGCTCCCCCTGAGTTTAAAAGGGGCAAATGATACCCAGTGGAAAGGGACTCCACCACATTCTCCCCATGCCTGGATTGTGATTTCCATGCCAAAGAAATGGGGTGCAATAGATGTGCTGAGATCTTTTGAATTGGTTATTCAAAGAAAATGCTGGAACCAACAGCTTAATGTTTCTGATAGAACCCCTTCAAGCTCACATCCAATGAAGAACTGATCCAAGGAGTAGAGAACAAATATGCTGTGAATCTGAAATCAAAACAGATCATGCTGGCAACCCTTCAGAACTGGAATTCCGCTGAAGGGTCTAAACTGAAAACATTTCTTTCAGATGCTGATGAACTTGTGCAACAGTTGGATACAGGTTTGTCCACTTTCCTGCACTATCCCCATATCACTTGATTCCCTTAATATTCAAAAGTCTATCACTGTCTCTGAAATATACTCAACGACTGAGCCTCCACAGCCCTCTGGGGTAGAGAATACCAAAGATTCACCACCCTCTGAGTGAAGAAATTTCTCCTCATCTCAGTCCTAAATGGCTGATGTCGCCTTTGGTTCTAGACTCCCCAGCCAGGGGAAACATCCTCCCTGCATCTACCCTGTCAAGCCTTGTAAGAATTTCATATGTTTCAATGAGATCACCCCTCATTCTTCTAAACTCCAGAGAATATAGGACTAGTCTACTCAATCTCTCCTCAGGACAATCCCCCCATCCCAGGAATCAGTCTGGTGAACCTTTGTTGCACTCCCTCTGGCAAGCATATCCTTCCTTTAGGTAAGGAGACCAAAACTATACACAATGGCCCAAAAATTCATCCCGGTGCGCGAGAGTACGCACTGCGTACTCTCGCGTATTCCCTCTGCAATTGCTGGTTTTCTGCATGCCCTGCGCATACGCTGAAAACCGGCAATTGCTCTTTTGAAAAGGGGGCGGTTCCTCGGTGCATCGCGTGCGCGCTACAGGCTGCGCGCACGCTGTGCACTTCATGCTTTGGACGCGCAGGTAAGTACTGAAGATTTTAGAAATGTAAAAAGGAGGAGTAAGACCCACTTTTAACAAGGTAAGTAGTGAATTAAGTATTTTTTTGAATTTTTTTTTTTACAGGTATATCTTTTTTAGAGACTTTAAAGACAGGTAAGTTTATTTTTATAACTTTTTAAAAGATTTTAAATTTTTTCAAAAATTTAATTTTTTATTTAAAATGGTTAATTTATTTAACTATACTTATTTTATTAATGTGATGGTTTTTTTTTTAATTTAATTGAGGTTTAGCTGTTATTTTGGGGGGGTGTAAGATTCATAGATTTCACAGCCGTGCTGTGAAACTTATGAATGGAAGATGGTGTGCTGCCATTGGCTCTAACTGAGTCACGTGATCCCACAGCTCGCACGAATTCACTACGCCGGTGGGATACGCAAGCACTGCCCGGCTGATGTCTGGAACATCAAGTTCGTGCGAGCTGGATCAGAAAAAGCACAAGCGAGGTGAGAGATCGTGGGGAAGGCTTACCCCCGCGGGAACAGAGCAAGATCAATTTCTGGGCCATTACTCCAGGTGTGTTCTCACCAGGGCCCTATATAATTGCAGTTGATGTCTTTACTCTGATACTCACATCCTCTTGTAATAAAGGCCAACATACTATCTGCTTTCTTAATTGCTTGTTGTACCTGCATGTTAACTTTCAGTGATTTGTGTACAAGGACACTCAGGTTTATACTCTGCCCTACATTACAACTACTGTTTGGGGGCCTATAAACAACTCCCACCAATGTTGTGTGCCCCTTGCTGTTTCTTAGCTCCACCGAAACCGATTCTACTACTTTGATTTTTGGAGCTAAGCTCCTTTCTCTCTACTGTCTTTATCCCTTATAAGAACATAAGACGTAGGAGCAGGAGTAGGTCATTTGGCCCCTCGAGCCTGCTCCACCATTCAATAAGATCATGGCTGACCTGATCTTGGCCTCAACTCCACTTCCCTGCCTGCTCCCCATAACCCTTGACTCCCTTACCTTTCAAAAATCTGTCTATCTCCACCTTAAATATATTCAATGACCCAGCCTCCACAGCTCTCTGGGGAAGAGAATTCCAAAGATTCACGACCCTCAGAGAAGAAATTCCTCCTCATTTCCGATTTACAAGGGTGCCCTCTTATTCTGAAATTATGCCCTCTAGTTCTAGATTCCCCCACGAGGGGAAACATCCTCTCTGCATCTACCCTGTCAAGCCCCTTCAAAATCTTGTATGTTTTAATAACATCCCCTCTCATTCTTCTAAACTGCAATGACTATAGGCTCAACCTTTCTTCATAAGACAACCCCTTCATCTCCGGAATCAACCTCGTGAACCTTCTCTGAACTGCCTCCAATACAAGTATATCTTTCCTTAAATAAGGAGACCAAAACTACGCAGTACTCCAGGTGTGGTCTCATCAACACCCTGTACAGTTGTAACAGGACTTCCCTGCTTTTATACTCCATTCCCTTTGCAATATAGGCCAATATTCCATTTGCCTTCCTAATTACTTGCTGTACCTGCATCCTAACTTTTTGTGATTCATGTACAAGGACCCCCAGATCCCTCTGTACCTCAGCATTTTGTAATCTCCATTTAAATAATAATTTGCTTTTTTTTTCCTACCAAAGTGGATAACCTCGCATTTTCCCACATTAAACTCCATCTGCCAGATTTTTGCCCACTCACTTAGCCTATCTATATCCCTTTGGAGATTCTTTGTGTCCTCCACACAATTTCCTTCCCACTTGTCTTAGTATCATCAGCAAATTTGGCTACGTTACACTCAGTCCCTTCATCCAAGTCATTAATATAGATTGTAAATAGTTGAGGCCCCAGCACTGATCCCTGCGGCACCCTACTAGTTACAGTTTGCCAACCGGAAAATGACACATTTATCCCAACTCTGTTTTCTGTCCGTTAGCCAATCCTCTATCCATGCTAATATATTACCCACTCCTCCTTTTCCATTTTGCCTATCTCTTCTAAAAGTTAAGTATCCTGGAATATTTAGTTCCCAACCTTGGCCACTTTGCAACTATGTCTCCGTTATGGCTATTAGATAAAACCTATTAATTTCTATCTGCGCTATTAATTTTGTTGCGAATGCTTCGCGCATTCAGATATAGTGCCTTTAGCTTTGACTTTTTTCTGTTTTCCCCTGATGTCACCTTAGTCACTGATGCCTTATTACCTTTGTTACTCTGTCACTTCCTGACCCACTCTGCTTATTTTTACCCAAAACTCCACTCTGGAGTCTTGACATTTCTTTTGCTGCTTTTAAATTTACTCTTTCCTGAATCCTCCCACCTCCCCTTCATTAGTTTAAAGCCCTGTCTACTGCCCTAGTCATTCGATTCGCCAGGACACTGGTCCCAGCCCGGTTTAAGTGGAGTCCCGTCCCATCGGAACAACTCCCTCTTTCCCCAGTACTGGTGCTAGTGCCCCATGAACTGAAACCCCTTCCTCCCACACCACACTTTGAGCCACACATTTAAACCTCTAGGGGGCTAAGTTCGGTTGATTTGCGCCTCCCGTTAGCACCCTAAGAGGGCGCAAATCAACTAGCGCCTGGGCGTGGCGCCGCTAACACCTCCTGCGAATTTAGCGGGAGGTTACCGGCGGTGCTAACCGTTAGTGCCGCGCCACCAGCGGTGACATCATCGCCGTATACAGCGCCCCGGCTGTAATATTGGGTGGCGCCCCCCGACTACCACTACCACATTCCTTTTTACTCTCCCACTTGAATGGCCGGCCTCCTGTACCATGGTGCCATGGTCAGTTTGCCCATCCTCCCTGCAGTCCTTGTTCTCATCCATACAGGCAGCAAGTACCTCGTACCTGTGTAGATTGGGAGACTACACTAAAAGGTAAGAAGGTGGACATACAATGGCTAACATTCAAGGAAATAATGCATAATTTGCAACAAACATATATTCCTCTAGGGCATAAAAACCCCAAAGGAAAAGTGAACCAACCATGGCTAACAAAAGAAATTAAAGCTAGTATTAAGTCAAAGGAGGAAGCTTATAAAGTTGCCAGAAAAAGCGGTCAGCCTGAGGATTGGGATCTTTTTAGAAATTAGCAAAGGGGGACCAAGAAATTGATAAAGGGAAAATGGAATATGAGCACAAACTAGCGAAAAATATAAACTGATTGTAAAAGCTTCTATAGGTATGTGAAAAGGAAAAGACTGGCGAAGGTAAATGTAGGTCCTTTACACTCAGAGATGGGAGAACTTATAATGTGGAATGAGGAAATGGCAGAGAAATTAAATAAATACTTTGTTTCTGTCTTCACGGAGGAAGACACAAAAAACCTCCCAGAAATACGAGAAAACCAAGGGTATGGCGAGAATGAGGAACTTAAAGAAATTATTATTAGTAAAAAAAACAGTACTAGCAAAATTAATGGGACTAAAAGTCGATAAATCCCAAGGACCAGACGACCTACATCCTAGGGTTTTGAAAGAGGTGGCCATTGGGATAGTGGACGCATTGGTTGTCATCTTCCAAAATTCTATAGATTTTGGAACGGTTCCTGCAGATTGGAGGATAGCAAATGTAACCCCGCTATTTAAGAAAGGAGGGAGAGAGAAAACGAGGAACTACAGACCTGTTAGCCTCACATCAGTAGTTGGGAAAATGCTGGAATCTATTATAAAGGATGCAATAACTGGGCACTTAGAAACTAATAGTAAGATTGGGCAGAGTCAACATGGATTTATGAAAGGGAAATCCTGTTTGACAAACCTATTGGAGTTCGTTGAGGATGTAACTAGTGGAGTAGACAAAGGGGAACCAGTAGATGTGGTGTATTTGGATTTTCAGAAGGCCTTCGATAAGGTCCCACACAAGAGGTTGGTGAACAAATTTAGGGCACATGGAATTGGGGGTAATATACTAGCATGGATTGAGAATTGATTAACAGACAGAAAGCAAAGAGTAGGGATAAACAGGTCTTTTTCAGGATGGCAGGCTGTGACTACTGGGGTACCGCAAGGATCGGTGCTTGGGCCCCAGCTATTCACAATCTATATCAATGATTTGGATGAGGGGACTAAATGTAACATTTCCAAATTTGCTGATGACATAAAGCTAGGTGGCAGTGTCAGTTGTGAAGAGGATGTGAAGAGGCTTCAAGAGGATCTCGACAGGCTCAGTGAATGGACGAGAACATGGCAGATGGAATATAATGTGGATAAATGTGAAGTTATCCACTTTGGTAGAAAAAACAGAAAGGCAGAGTATTTCCTAAATGGTGAAAGATTGGAGAATGCAGATGCTCAAAGGGACCTGGGTGTCCTTGTACATGAGTCACTGAAAGTGAATGTGCAGGTGCAGCAAGCCATTAGGAAGGCAAATTGTATGCTGGCCTTCATTACAAGAGGATTTGAGTACAGGAGTAAAGAAGTGTTACTCCAATTATATAGGGCCTTGGTGAGACCACACCTGGAGTACTGTGTACAATTTTGGTCTCCTTACCTAAGGAAGGATATACTTGCCATAGAGGGAGTGCAACGAAGGTTCACGAGATTGATTCCTGGGATGGCGGGACTGTCGTATGAGAAGAGATTGATTAAACTAGGCCTGTATTCTCTTGAATTCAGAAGAATGAGGGGATCTCATTGAAGCATACAAAATTAATACAGGGCTTGATGGGATGGATGCTGGGAGAATGTTTCCCTTAGCTGGGGAGTCTAGAACCAGGGGCCACAGCCTCAGGATAAAGGGTAGGCCATTCAGGACTGAGATGAGAAGAAATTTCTTCACACAGAGGGTAGTGAATCTTTGGAATTCTCTACCCCAGAGGGCTGCGGAGGCTCAGTCATTGGGTATATTCAAAACAGAAGTCGATAGATTTCTGACTAGTAAGGGCATCAAGGGATATGGCGATTGGGCCGGTGAATGGAGTTGAGGCAGAAGATCAGCCATGATCTCATTGAATGGCGGAGCAGGCTCGAAGGGCCGAATGGCCTACTCCTGCTCCTATTTCTTATGTTCTTATGTTGGACAAGGTCCAGGGCTGAGGCTCCTCCATCATTATATCCTAGGTCCCCATACCTTCCTGACTCGCAGTCACACCCTCCTGTCCCTGACCATTGACTATCTCTAAAGTACTACTTAACCTAAGAGGTGTGACTGCCTCCGGGAACAATGTGTCCAGTTAACTCTCCCCTTCCCTGATGCATCACAGCTCGGACGCCAGCTCAACAAGTCTGAGCCGAAGTTCCTCGAGCTGCAGACATTTACCGCACATGTGGTTGCTCGGGATCGCGATGCTCTCCACCAACTCCCAAATGCTGCAGTTACGACACACCACCTGCACTGCCATCTCGATCAGCCTTATTTTATTTACATAATTAGTTACAGTTCTTATTCAAACGATTATTTGAATTTTAATTACTTAATTTAGTTTGTTATTAATTCAATAAAGTTACAGTAGTTATACTCTCCCAGTTCTGAATTTAATCCACTTACCTAAGCTAGAGAGCAAATCAGCTGTAACACTCACCAACAAAACACCGACCTGCTGTCCAGTGACGTCATTCCTTGACTTGTTTTTTTAAGTTGCCGCTCAGCTCCCTTGAAGCCGCTGCCACTGCTCACGCTCAGGTCTGCGCTGTGACCTGGGCTTCTCCGGAGGTCCCTTTATGCCGTATAACACTGGGTTATGGTGCTGGTGGGTATAGGTCTGTCACTATAACACTGGGGTACAGCACTGGTGGGTACAGGTCTGTCACTGTATAACACGGGTACAGCACTGGTGGGTACAGGTCTGTCACTGTATAACACTGGGGTACAGTACTGGTGGGTACAGGTCTGTCACTGTATAACACGGGTACAGTACTGGTGGGGAGAGGTCTGTCGCTGTATAACACGGGTACAGTACTGGTGGGTGCAGGTATGTCACTGTATATAACATTGGGGTACAGTACTGGTGGGTACAGGTCTGTCACTGTATAACACTGGGGTACAGCACTGGTGGGTACAGGTCTGTCGCTGTATAACACGGGTACAGCACTGGTGGGTACAGGTCTGTCACTGTATAACACGGGTACAGTACTGGTGGGGAGAGGTCTGTCGCTGTATAACACGGGTACAGTACTGGTGGGTGCAGGTATGTCACTGTATATAACATTGGGGTACAGTACTGGTGGGTACAGGTCTGTCACTATAACACTGGGGTACAGCACTGGTGGGTACAGGTCTGTCACTGTATAACACTGGGGTACAGCACTGGTGGGTACAGGTCTGTCGCTGTATAACACGGGTACAGCACTGGTGGGTACAGGTCTGTCACTGTATAACACGGGTACAGTACTGGTGGGGAGAGGTCTGTCGCTGTATAACACGGGTACAGTACGGGTGGGTGCAGGTATGTCACTGTATATAACATTGGGGTACAGTACTGGTGGGTACAGGTCTGTCACTATAACACTGGGGTACAGCACTGGTGGGTACAGGTCTGTCACTGTATAACACTGGGGTTATGGTGCTGGTGGGTACAGGTCTGTCACTGTACAACACAGGGTAATAGTGCTGGTGGGAACAGGTCTGTCACTGTATAACACTGGGGTACAGTACTGGTCGGTACAGATCTGTCACTGTATAACGCTGGGGTACAGTACTGGTGGGTACAGGTCTGTAGCTGTATAACGCTGGGGTACAGTACTGGTGGGTAGAGGTCTGTCACTGTGTAAAACTGGGGTACAGTACTAGTGGGTACAGGTCTGTCACTGTCCACTGGGGAACAGTACTGGTGGGTACTGGTCTGTCACTGTATAACACTGGGGTACAGTACTGGTGGGTACAGGTCTGTCACTGTGTAAAACTTGGGTGCAGTACTGGTGGGTACAGGCCTGTCGCTTTATAACACTGGGGTACAGTACTGGTGGGTACAGGTCTGCCGTTTTATAACACTAGGGTACAGCACTGGTGGGTGCAGGTCTGTCGCTGTATATAACTGGGGTACAGTACTGGTGGGTGCAGGTCTGTCACTGTATATAACACTGGGGTACAGTACTGGTGGGTATTGGTCTGTCACTGTATAACACTGGGGTACAGTACTGGTGGGTACAGGTCTCTCACTGTATAACACTGGGGTACAGTACTGGTGGGGACAGGTCTGTCACTATGACACTGGGGTATAGTACTGGTGGGTACAGGTCTGTCACTGTATGACACTGGGGTATAGTACTGGTGGGTACAGGTCTGTCACTGTATAACACTGGGGCACAGTACTGGTGGGTACAGGTCTGTCACTGTATAACACTGGGGTACAGTACTGGTGGGTACAGGTCTGTCGCTCTATAACACTGGGGTACAGTACTGGTGGGTACAGGTCTGTCACTGTATATAACACTGGGGTACAGTACTGGTGGGTACAGATCTGTCACTGTATAACACTGGGGTACAGTACTGGTGGGTGCAGGTCTGTCACTGTATAACACTGGGATACAGTACTGGTGGGTACAGGTCTGTCACTGTAACACTGGGGTACAGTACTGGTGGGTACAGATCTGTCACTAACACTGGGGTACAGTAGTGGTGGGTACAGGTCTGTCACTGTAACACTGGGGTACAGTAGTGGTGGGTACAGGTCTGTCACTAACACTGGGGTACAGTACTGGTGGGTACAGGTCTGTCACTGTATAACACTGGGGTACAGCACTGGTGGGGAGAGGTCTGTTGCTGCATAACACGGGTACAGCACTGGTGGGTATAGGTCAGTCACTGGATAACACTGGGGTACAATACTGGTGGGTACAGGTCTGTTACTGTATAACACTGGGCTACAGTACTGGTGGGTACAAGTCTCACTGATTAACGCTAGGGTACAGTACTGGTGGGTACAGGTCTGTCACTGTATAACACTGGGGTACAGTACTGGTGGGTACAGGTCTGTCACTGTAACACGGGTACAGTACCGGTGGGTACAGGTCTGTCACTGATTAACACTGGGGTACAGCACTGGTGGGTGCAGGTCTGTCACTGTATAACACTGGGGTACAGCACTGGTGGGTACAGGTCTGTCACTGTATATAACACTGGGGTACAGTACTGGTGGGTACAGATCTGTCACTGTATAACACTGGGGTACAGTACTGGTGGGTACAGGTCTGTCACTGTATAACACTGGGGTACAGTACTGGTAGGTACAGATCTGTCACTGTATAACACTGGGGTACAGTACTGGTGGGTACAGGTCTGTCACTGTATATAACACTGGGGTACAGTACTGGTGGGTACAGATCTGTCACTGTATAACACTGGGATACAGTACTGGTGGGTACAGGTCTGTCGCTGTATAACACTGGGGTACAGTACTGGTGGGTACAGATCTGTCGCTGTATAACACTGGGATACAGTACTGGTGGGTACAGGTCTGTCGCTGTATAACACTGGGATACAGTACTGGTGGGTACAGGTCTGTCGCTGTATAACACTGGGGTACAGTACTGGTGGGTACAGGTCTGTCACTATGACACTGGGGTACAGCACTGGTGGGTACAGGTCTGTCACTAACGCTGGGGTACAGTACTGGTGGGTACAGATCTGTTACTGTATAACACGGGTACAGTACTGGTGGGTACAGGTCTGTCGCTGTATAACACTGGGGTACAATACTGGTGGGTACAGGTCTGTCACTGTATAACACTGGGGTACAGTACTGGTGGGTACAGGTCTGTCACTGTAACACGGGTACAGTACTGGTGGGTACAGGTCTGTCACTGATTAACACTGGGGTACAGCACTGGTGGGTGCAGGTCTGTCACTATAACACTGGGGTACAGCACTGGTGGGTACAGGTCTGTCACTGTATATAACACTGGGGTACAGTACTGGTGGGTACAGATCTGTCACTGTATAACACTGGGGTACAGTACTGGTGGGTGCAGGTCTGTCACTGTATAACACTGGGGTACAGTACTGGTAGTTACAGATCTGTCACTGTATAACACTGGGGTACAGTACTGGTGGGTACAGGTCTGTCACTGTATATAACACTGGGGTACAGTACTGGTGGGTACAGATCTGTCACTGTATAACACTGGGATACAGTACTGGTGGGTACAGGTCTGTCGCTGTATAACACTGGGGTACAGTACTGGTGGGTACAGATCTGTCGCTGTATAACACTGGGATACAGTACTGGTGGGTACAGGTCTGTCGCTGTATAACACTGGGATACAGTACTGGTGGGTACAGGTCTGTCGCTGTATAACACTGGGGTACAGTACTGGTGGGTACAGGTCTGTCACTGTATAACACGGGTACAGTACTGGTGGGTACAGGTCTGTCACTATGACACTGGGGTACAGCACTGGTGGGTACAGGTCTGTCACTGTAAAACTTGGGTGCAGTACTTGTGGGTACAGGCCTGTCGCTTTATAACACTGGGGTACAGTACTGGTGGGTACAGGTCTGTCACTGTATAACACTGGGATACAGTACTGGTGGGTACAGGTCTCTCACTGTATAACACTGGGGTACAGCACTGGTGGGTGCAGGTCTGTCGCTGTATAACACTGGGGTACAGTACTGGTGGGTGCAGGTCTGTTACTATAAAACTGGGGTACAGTACTGGGGGGGACAGGTCTGTCACTGTATAACACTGGGGTACAGTACTGGTGTGTACAGGTCTGTCGCTGTATAACACTGGGGTACAGTACTGGTGGGTACAGGTCTGTCACTATGACACTGGGGTACAGCACTGGTGGGTACAGGTCTGTCGCTGCATAACGCTGGGGTACAGTACTGGTGGGTACAGGTCTGTCACTGTATAACACTGGGGTACAGCACTGGTGGGTACAGGTCTGTCACTGTAACACGGGTACAGTACTGGTGGGTACAGGTCTGTCACTAACACTGGGGTACGGTACTGGTGGGTACAGGTCTGTCACTGTGTAACACTGGTACAGTACTGGTGCACAGGTCTGTCGCTGTATAACACTGGGTTATGGTGCTGGAGGGTACAGGTCCGTCAATGTATAACACTGGGGTACAGCACTGGTGGGTGCATGTCTATCACTGTATAACACTGGGGTACAGTACTGGTGGGTACAGGTCTGTCACTGTATGACACTGTGGTACAGCACTGGTGGGTACAGGTCTGTCAGTGTATAACACTGGGGTACAGTACTGGTGGGTACAGGTCTGTCGCTGTAACACTGGGGTACAGTACTGGTGGGTACAGGTCTGTCACTGTATAACACTGGGGAACAGTACTGGTGGGTACAGGTCTGTCACTGTATAACACTGGGGTACAGTACTGGTAGTTACAGATCTGTCACTGTATAACACTGGGGTACAGTACTGGTGGGTACAGGTCTGTCACTGTATATAACACTGGGGTACAGTACTGGTGGGTACAGGTCTGTCACTGTATATAACACTGGGGTACAGTACTGGTGGGTACAGATCTGTCACTGTATAACACTGGGGTACAGTACTGGTGGGTGCAGGTCTGTCGCTGTATAACACTGGGATACAGTACTGGTGGGGAGAGGTCTGTTGCTGCATAACACGGGTACAGCACTGGTGGGTATAGGTCAGTCACTGGATAACACTGGGGTACAATACTGGTGGGTACAGGTCTGTTACTGTATAACACTGGGCTACAGTACTGGTGGGTACAAGTCTCACTGATTAACGCTAGGGTACAGTACTGGTGGGTACAGGTCTGTCACTGTATAACACTGGGGTACAGTACTGGTGGGTACAGGTCTGTCACTGTAACACGGGTACAGTACTGGTGGGTGCAGGTCTGTCACTGTATAACACTGGGGTACAGCACTGGTGGGTACAGGTCTGTCACTGTATATAACACTGGGGTACAGTACTGGTGGGTACAGATCTGTCACTGTATAACACTGGGGTACAGTACTGGTGGGTACAGATCTGTCACTGTATAACACTGGGGTACAGTACTGGTGGGTGCAGGTCTGTCACTGTATAACACTGGGGTACAGTACTGGTAGGTACAGATCTGTCACTGTATAACACTGGGGTACAGTACTGGTGGGTACAGGTCTGTCACTGTATATAACACTGGGGTACAGTACTGGTGGGTACAGATCTGTCACTGTATAACACTGGGATACAGTACTGGTGGGTACAGGTCTGTCGCTGTATAACACTGGGGTACAGTACTGGTGGGTACAGGTCTGTCACTGTATAACACTGGGGTACAGTACTGGTGGGTACAGGTCTGTCACTGTATAACACTGGGGTACAGTACTGGTGGGTACAGGTCTGTCACTGTATAACACTGGGGTACAGTACTGGTGGGTACAGGTCTGTCACTATGACACGGGTACAGCACTGGTGGGTACAGGTCTGTCACTGTAACACTGGGGTACAGTACTGGTGGGTACAGGTCTGTCACTGTATAACACTGGGGTACAGTACTGGTGGGTACAGGTCTGTCACTGTATAACACTGGGGTACAGTACTGGTGGGTACAGGTCTGTCACTGTATAACACTTGGGTTCAGTACTGGTGGGTACAGGCCTGTCGCTTTATAACACTAGGGTACAGTACTGGTGGGTACAGGTCTGTCACTGTAACACTGGGGTACAGTACTGGTGGGTACAGGTCTGTCACTGTATAACACTGGGGAACAGTACTGGTGGGTACAGGTCTGTCACTATAACACTGGGGTACAGTACTGGTGGGTACAGGTCTGTCACTGTATATAACACTGGGGTACAGTACTGGTGGGTACAGATCTGTCACTGTATAACACTGGGGTACAGTACTGGTGGGTGCAGGTCTGTCACTGTATAACACTGGGGTACAGTACTGGTAGTTACAGATCTGTCACTGTATAACACTGGGTACAGTACTGGTGGGTACAGGTCTGTCACTGTATATAACACTGGGGTACAGTACTGGTGGGTACAGATCTGTCACTGTATAACACTGGGATACAGTACTGGTGGGTACAGGTCTGTCGCTGTATAACACTGGGGTACAGTACTGGTGGGTACAGATCTGTCGCTGTATAACACTGGGATACAGTACTGGTGGGTACAGGTCTGTCGCTGTATAACACTGGGATACAGTACTGGTGGGTACAGGTCTGTCGCTGTATAACACTGGGGTACAGTACTGGTGGGTACAGATCTGTCGCTGTATAACACTGGGATACAGTACTGGTGGGTACAGGTCTGTCGCTGTATAACACTGGGATACAGTACTGGTGGGTACAGGTCTGTCGCTGTATAACACTGGGGTACAGTACTGGTGGGTACAGGTCTGTCACTGTATAACACGGGTACAGTACTGGTGGGTACAGGTCTGTCACTATGACACTGGGGTACAGCACTGGTGGGTACAGGTCTGTCACTGTAAAACTTGGGTGCAGTACTTGTGGGTACAGGCCTGTCGCTTTATAACACTGGGGTACAGTACTGGTGGGTACAGGTCTGTCACTGTATAACACTGGGATACAGTACTGGTGGGTACAGGTCTCTCACTGTATAACACTGGGGTACAGCACTGGTGGGTGCAGGTCTGTCGCTGTATAACACTGGGGTACAGTACTGGTGGGTGCAGGTCTGTTACTATAAACTGGGGTACAGTACTGGGGGGGACAGGTCTGTCACTGTATAACACTGGGGTACAGTACTGGTGTGTACAGGTCTGTCGCTGTATAACACTGGGGTACAGTACTGGTGGGTACAGGTCTGTCACTATGACACTGGGGTACAGCACTGGTGGGTACAGGTCTGTCGCTGCATAACGCTGGGGTACAGTACTGGTGGGTACAGGTCTGTCACTGTATAACACTGGGGTACAGCACTGGTGGGTACAGGTCTGTCACTGTAACACGGGTACAGTACTGGTGGGTACAGGTCTGTCACTAACACTGGGGTACGGTACTGGTGGGTACAGGTCTGTCACTGTGTAACACTGGTACAGTACTGGTGCACAGGTCTGTCGCTGTATAACACTGGGTTATGGTGCTGGAGGGTACAGGTCCGTCAATGTATAACACTGGGGTACAGCACTGGTGGGTGCATGTCTGTCACTGTATAACACTGGGGTACAGTACTGGTGGGTACAGGTCTCTCACTGTATAACACTGGGGTACAGCACTGGTGGGTGCAGGTCTGTCGCTGTATAACACTGGGGTACAGTACTGGTGGGTACAGGTCTGTCACTATAAAACTGGGGTACAGTACTGGTGGGGACAGGTCTGTCACTGTATAACACTGGGGTACAGTACTGGTGGGTACAGGTCTGTCACTGTAACACTGGGGTACAGTACTGGTGGGTACAGGTCTGTCACTAACACTGGGGTACAGTACTGGTGGGTACAGGTCTGTCACTGTATAACACTGGGGTACAGTACTGGTGGGTACAGGTCTGTCACTGTATAACACTGGGGTACAGTACTGGTGGGTACAGGTCTGTCACTGTATAACACTGGGGTACAGTACTGGTGGGTACAGGTCTGTCACTGTATATAACACTGGGTACAGTACTGGTGGGTACAGTCTGTCACTGTATAACACTGGGGTACAGTACTGGTGGGTACAGGTCTGTCACTGTATAACACTGGGTACAGTACTGGTGGGTAGAGGTCTGTTGCTGCATAACACGGGTACAGCACTGGTGGGTACAGGTCTGTCACTGATAACACTGGGGTACAGTACTGGTGGGTACAGGTCTGTCACTGTATAACACTGGTACAGTACTGGTGGGTACAGGTCTGTCACTGATTAACACTGGGGTACAGTACTGGTGGGTACAGGTCTGTCACTGTATAACACTGGGGTACAGTACTGGTGGGTACAGGTCTGTCACTGTAACACTGGGGTACAGTACTGGTGGGTACAGATCTGTCACTGTATAACACTGGGGTACAGTACTGGTGGGTACAGGTCTGTCACTGTATATAACACTGGGGTACAGTACTGGTGGGTACAGATCTGTCACTGTATAACACTGGGGTACAGTACTGGTGGGTACAGGTCTGTCACTGTATAACACTGGGGTACAGTACTGGTGGGTACAGGTCTGTCACTGTATAACACTGGGGTACAGTACTGGTGGGTACAGGTCTGTCACTGTATAACACTGGGGTACAGTACTGGTGGGTACAGGTCTGTCACTGTATAACACTGGGGTACAGTACTGGTGGGTACAGGTCTGTCACTGTATAACACTGGGGTACAGTACTGGTGGGTACAGGTCTGTCACTGTATAACACTGGGTACAGTACTGGTGGGTACAGGTCTGTCGCTGTATAACACTGGGGTACAGTACTGGTGGGTACAGGTCTGTCACTGTATAACACTGGGATACAGTACTGGTGGGTACAGGTCTGTCACTGTATAACACTGGGGTACAGTACTGGTGGGTACAGGTCTGTCACTGTATAACACTGGGTACAGTACTGGTGGGTACAGGTCTGTCACTGTATAACACTGGGGTACAGTACTGGTGGGTACAGGTCTGTCACTGTATAACACTGGGGTACAGTACTGGTGGGTACAGGTCTGTCTCTGTATAACACTGGGGTACAGTACTGGTGGGTACAGGTCTGTCACTGTATAACACTGGGGTACAGTACTGGTGGGTACAGGTCTGTCGCTGTATAACACTGGGTACAGTACTGGTGGGTACAGGTCTGTCACTGTAACACTGGGGTACAGTACTGGTGGGTACAGGTCTGTCGCTGTATAACACTGGGGTACAGTACTGGTGGGTACAGGTCTGTCACTGATAACACGGGTACAGTACTGGTGGGTACAGGTCTGTCGCTGTATAACACTGGGGTACAGTACTGGTGGGTACAGGTCTGTCACTGTATAACACTGGGGTACAGTACTGGTGGGTACAGGTCTGTCACTGTATAACACTGGGGTACAGTACTGGTGGGTACAGGTCTGTCACTGTATAACACTGGGTACAGTACTGGTGGGTACAGGTCTGTCACTGTATAACACTGGGGTACAGTACTGGTGGGTACAGGTCTGTCACTGTATAACACTGGGGTACAGTACTGGTGGGTACAGGTCTGTCGCTGATAACACGGGTACAGTACTGGTGGGTACAGGTCTGTCACTGTATAACACTGGGGTACAGTACTGGTGGGTACAGGTCTGTCACTGTATAACACTGGGATACAGTACTGGTGGGTACAGGTCTGTCGCTGTATAACACTGGGGTACAGTACTGGTGGGTACAGGTCTGTCACTGTATAACACGGGTACAGTACTGGTGGGTACAGGTCTGTCACTATGACACTGGGGTACAGCACTGGTGGGTACAGGTCTGTCACTGTAAAACTGGGTGCAGTACTGGTGGGTACAGGCCTGTCGCTTTATAACACTGGGGTACAGTACTGGTGGGTACAGGTCTGTCACTGTATAACACTGGGATACAGTACTGGTGGGTACAGGTCTCTCACTGTATAACACTGGGTACAGCACTGGTGGGTGCAGGTCTGTCGCTGTATAACACTGGGGTACAGTACTGGTGGGTGCAGGTCTGTTACTATAAAACTGGGGTACAGTACTGGGGGGGACAGGTCTGTCACTGTATAACACTGGGGTACAGTACTGGTGGGTACAGGTCAGTCACTGGATAACACTGGGGTACAGTACTGGTGGGTACAGGTCTGTCGCTGTATAACACTGGGGTACAGTACTGGTGGGTACAGGTCTGTCACTATGACACTGGGGTACAGCACTGGTGGGTACAGGTCTGTCGCTGCATAACGCTGGGGTACAGTACTGGTGGGTACAGGTCTGTCACTGTATAACACTGGGGTACAGCACTGGTGGGTACAGGTCTGTCACTGTAACACGGGTACAGTACTGGTGGGTACAGGTCTGTCACTAACACTGGGGTACGGTACTGGTGGGTACAGGTCTGTCACTGTGTAACACGGGTACAGTACTGGTGCACAGGTCTGTCGCTGTATAACACTGGGTTATGGTGCTGGAGGGTACAAGTCCGTCAATGTATAACACTGGGGTACAGCACTGGTGGGTGCAGGTCTGTCACTGTATAACACTGGGGTACAGCACTGGTGGGTGCAGGTCTGTCACTGTATATAACACTGGGGTACAGTACTGGTGGGTACAGGTCTGTCGCTGTAACACTGGGGTACAGTACTGGTGGGTACAGGTCTGTCACTGTATAACACTGGGTTACAGTACTGGTGGGTACAGGTCTGTCGCTGTATACACTGGGGTACAGTACTGGTGGGTACAGGTCTGTCACTGTATAACACTGGGGTACAGTACTGGTGGGTACAGGTCTGTCAGCTGTAACACTGGGGTACAGTACTGGTGGGTACAGGTCTGTCACTGTGACACTGGGGTACAGTACTGGTGGGTACAGGTCTGTCACTGTATAACACTGGGGTACAGTACTGGTGGGTACAGGTCTGTCACTGTATAACACTGGGGTACAGTACTGGTGGGTACAGGTCTGTCACTGTATAACACGGGGTACAGTACTGGTGGGTACAGGTCTGTCGCTGTATAACACTGGGGTACAGTACTGGTGGGTACAGATCTGTCACTGTATAACACTGGGGTACAGTACTGGTGGGTACAGGTCTGTCACTGTATAACACTGGGGTACAGTACTGGTGGGTACAGGTCTGTCACTGTATAACACTGGGGTACAGTACTGGTGGGTACAGGTCTGTCACTGTATAACACTGGGTACAGTACTGGTGGGTACAGGTCTGTCACTGTATAACACTGGGGTACAGTACTGGTGGGTACAGGTCTGTCACTGTATAACACTGGGGTACAGTACTGGTGGGTACAGGTCTGTCACTGTATAACACTGGGGTACAGTACTGGTGGGTACAGGTCTGTCCTGTATAACACTGGGGTACAGTACTGGTGGGTACAGGTCTGTCACTGTATAACACTGGGGTACAGTACTGGTGGGTACAGGTCTGTCACTGTATAACACTGGGGTACAGTACTGGTGGGTACAGGTCTGTCACTGTATAACACTGGGGTACAGTACTGGTGGGTACAGGTCTGTCACTGTATAACACTGGGTACAGTACTGGTGGGTACAGGTCTGTCACTGTATAACACTGGGGTACAGTACTGGTGGGTACAGGTCTGTCACTGTATAACACTGGGTACAGTACTGGTGGGTACAGGTCTGTCACTGTATAACACTGGGGTACAGTACTGGTGGGTACAGGTCTGTCGCTGTAAACACTGGGGTACAGTACTGGTGGGTACAGATCTGTCACTGTAACACTGGGGTACAGTACTGGTGGGTACAGGTCTGTCACTGTATAACACTGGGGTACAGTACTGGTGGGTACAGGTCTGTCACTGTATAACACTGGGGTACAGTACTGGTGGGTACAGGTCTGTCACTGTATAACACTGGGTACAGTACTGGTGGGTACAGGTCTGTCGCTGTATAACACTGGGGTACAGGACTGGTGGGTACAGGTCTGTCACTGTATAACACTGGGGTACAGTACTGGTGGGTACAGGTCTGTCACTGTATAACACTGGGGTACAGTACTGGTGGGTACAGGTCTGTCACTGTATAACACTGGGGTACAGTACTGGTGGGTACAGGTCTGTCACTGTAACACTGGGGTACAGTACTGGTGGGTACAGGTCTGTCACTGTATATAACACTGGGGTACAGTACTGGTGGGTACAGGTCTGTCACTGTATAACACTGGGTACAGTACTGGTGGGTACAGGTCTGTCACTGTATAACACTGGGTACAGTACTGGTGGGTACAGGTCTGTCGCTGTATAACACTGGGGTACAGTACTGGTGGGTACAGGTCTGTCACTGTATAACACTGGGGTACAGTACTGGTGGGTACAGGTCTGTCACTGTATAACACTGGGGTACAGTACTGGTGGGTACAGGTCTGTCACTGTATAACACTGGGTACAGTACTGGTGGGTACAGGTCTGTCACTGTATAACACTGGGTACAGTACTGGTGGGTACAGGTCTGTCACTGTATAACACTGGGTACAGTACTGGTGGGTACAGGTCTGTCACTGTATAACACTGGGGTACAGTACTGGTGGGTACAGGTCTGTCACTGTATAACACTGGGGTACAGTACTGGTGGGTACAGGTCTGTCACTGTATAACACTGGGGTACAGCACTGGTGGGTATAGGTCAGTCACTGGATAACACTGGGGTACAGTACTGGTGGGTACAGGTCTGTCGCTGTATAACACTGGGGTACAGTACTGGTGGGTACAGGTCTGTCACTGTAACACGGGTACAGTACTGGTGGGTACAGGTCTGTCACTAACACTGGGGTACGGTACTGGTGGGTACAGGTCTGTCACTGTGTAACACGGGTACAGTACTGGTGCACAGGTCTGTCGCTGTATAACACTGGGTTATGGTGCTGAAGGGTACAGGTCCGTCAATGTATAACACTGGGGTACAGCACTGGTGGGTGCAGGTCTTTCACTGTATAACACTGGGGTACAGCACTGGTGGGTGCAGGTCTGTCACTGTATATAACACTGGGGTACAGGACTGGTGGGTACAGGACTCTCACTGTATGACACTGGTGTACAGTACTGGTGGGTACAGGTCTGTCACTGTATGACACTGTGGTACAGCACTGGTGGGTACAGGTCTGTCGCTGTAACACTGGGGTACAGTACTGGTGGGTACAGGTCTGTCACTGTATAACACTGGGGTACAGTACTGGTGGGTACAGGTCTGTCACTGTATAACACTGGGGTACAGTACTGGTGGGTACAGGTCTGTCACTGTATAACACTGGGGTTCAGTACTGGTGGGTACAGGTCTGTCACTGTATAACACTCGGGTACAGTACTGGTGGGTACAGGTCTGTCACTGTATAACACTGGGTACAGTACTGGTGGGTACAGATCTGTCACTGTATAACACTGGGGTTCAGTACTGGTGGGTACAGGTCTGTCACTGTATATAACACTCGGGTACAGTACTGGTGGGTACAGGTCTGTCGCTGTTTCACACTGGGGTACAGTACTGGTGGGTACAGGTCTGTCACTGTATAACACTGGGGTACAGTACTGGTGGGTACAGGTCTGTCGCTGTATAACACTGGGGTACAGTACTGGTGGGTACAGGTCTGTCACTGTAACACTGGGGTACAGTACTGGTGGGTACAGGTCTGTCGCTGTATAACACTGGGTACAGTACTGGTGGGTACAGGTCTGTCGCTGTATAACACTGGGGTACAGTACTGGTGGGTACAGGTCTGTCGCTGTAACACTGGGGTACAGTACTGGTGGGTACAGGTCTGTCACTGTAACACTGGGGTACAGTACTGGTGGGTACAGGTCTGTCACTGTATAACACTGGGGTACAGTACTGGTGGGTACAGGTCTGTCACTGTATAACACTGGGGTACAGTACTGGTGGGTACAGGTCTGTCGCTGTATAACACTGGGGTACAGTACTGGTGGGTACAGGTCTGTCACTGTAACACTGGGGTACAGTACTGGTGGGTACAGGTCTGTCGCTGTAACACTGGGGTACAGTACTGGTGGGTACAGGTCTGTCACTGTAACACTGGGGTACAGTACTGGTGGGTACAGGTCTGTCACTGTATAACACTGGGGTACAGTACTGGTGGGTACAGGTCTGTCACTGTATAACACTGGGGTACAGTACTGGTGGGTACAGGTCTGTCACTGTATACACGTGTACAGACTGGGTGGGTAGAGGACGTGCTGTGTAAAACTGGGGTAAAGTACTGGTGGGTAGAGATCTGTCCACTGTATAACACTGGGTTACTCGTGCTGGTGGTACAGGTCTGTCACTGTATAAAACTGGGGTACAGTACTGGTGGGTACAGGTCTGACGCTGTAACACTGGGTGCACTACTGGTGGGTACAGATCTGTCACTGACACTGGGGTACAATATGGTGGGTGAAGGTCTGTCACTGTATAACACTGGGGTACAGTACTGGTGGGTACAGGTCTGTCACTGTATAACACTGGGGTACAGTACTGGTGGGTACAGGTCTGTCACTGTATAACACGTGTACAGAACTGGTGGGGTAGAGGACTGTTGCTGTTTAAAACTGGGGTAAAGTACTGGTGGGTAGAGATCTGTCACTGTATAACACTGGGTTATCGTGCTGGTGGGTACAGGTCTGTCACTGTATAAACACTGGGGTACAGTACTGGTGGGTACAGGTCTGTCGCTGTAAACACTGGGGTACAGCTACTGGTAGGGTACAGAGTCTGTCACTGACACTGGGGTACAGTACTGGTGGGTACAGGTCAGTCACTGTATAACATGGGGTACAGTACTGGTGGGTACAGGTCTGTCACTGTATAACACTGGGGTACAGTACTGGTGGGTACAGGTCTGTCACTGTATAACACTGGGGTACAGTACTGGTGGTTACAGGTCTGTCGCTGTATAACACTGGGGTACAGGACTGGTGGGTACAGGTCTGTCACTGTATAACACTGGGGTACAGTACTGGTGGGTACAGGTCTGTCACTAACACTGTGGTACATTACTGGTGGGTACAGGCCTGTCACTGTATAACACTGGGGTACAGTACTGGTGGGTACAGGTCTGTCACTAACACTGGGGTACAGCACTGATGGGTACAGGTCTGTCACTGTATATAACACTGGGATACAGTACTGGTGGGTACAGATCTGTCACTGTATAACACTGGGGTACAGTACTGGTGGGTACAGGTCTGTCGCTGTATAACACTGGGATACAGTACTGGTGGGTACAGGTCTGTCGCTGTATAACACTGGTGTACAGTACTGGTGGGTACAGATCTGTCACTAACACTGGGATACAGTACTGGTGGGTACAGGTCTGTCACTGTAACACTGGGGTACAGTACTGGTGGGTACAGGTCTGTCACTGTAACACTGGGGTACAGTACTGGTGGGTACAGGTCTGTCGCTGCATAACACGGGTACAGCACTGGTGGGTATAGGTCAGTCACTGGATAACACTGGGGTACAGTACTGGTGGGTACAGGTCTGTCGCTGTATAACACTGGGGTACAGTACTGGTGGGTACAGGTCTGTCACTGTAACACGGGTACAGTACTGGTGGGTACAGGTCTGTCACTAACACTGGGGTACGGTACTGGTGGGTACAGGTCTGTCACTGTAACACTGGGGTACAGTACTGGTGGGTACAGGTTCTGTCACTGTATAACACTGGGTACAGTACTGGTGGGTACAGGTCTGTCACTGTATAACACTGGGGTACAGTACTGGTGGGTACAGGTCTGTCACTGTATAACACTGGGGTACAGTACTGGTGGTACAGGTCTGTCAGCTGTATAACACTGGTGTACAGTACTGGTGGGTACAGGTCTGTCACTGTATAACACTGGGGTACAGTACTGGTGGGTACAGGTCTGTCACTGTATAACAGGGGTACAGTACTGGTGGTACAGGTCTGTCGCTGTATAACACTGGGGTACTGTACTGGTGGGTACAGGTCCTGTCACTGTATAACACTGGGGTACAGTACTGGTGGGTACAGGTCTGTCACTGTATAACACTGGGGTACAGTACTGGTGGGTACAGGTCCTGTCACTGTATAACACTGGGGTACAGTACTGGTGGGTACAGGTCTGTCAGCTGTATATAACACTCGGGTACAGTACTGGTGGGTACAGGTCTGTCGCTGTTTCACACTGGGGTACAGTACTGGTGGGTACAGGTCTGTCACTGTATAACACTGGGGTACAGTACTGGTGGGTACAGCTCTCTCTGTATAACACTGGGGTACAGTACTGGTGGGTACAGGTCTGTAGCTGTATAACACTGGGGTACAGCACTGGTGGGTACAGGTCTGTCGCTGTAACACTGGGGTACAGTACTGGTGGGTACAGGTCTGTCACTATAAAACTGGGTTACAGTACTGGTGGGTACAGGTCTGTCACTAACGCTGGGTACAGTACTGGTGGGTACAGGTCTGTCGCTGTATAACACTGGGGTACAGTACTGGTGGGTACAGGTCTGTCACTGTATAACACTGGGGTACAGTACTGGTGGGTACAGGTCTGTAGCTGTATAACACTGGGGTACAGTATTGGTTGGTACAGGTCTGTCACTGTATAACACTGGGTACAGTACTGGTGGGTACAGGTCTGTCACTGTATAACACTGGGGTACAGCACTGGTGGGTACAGGTCTGTCACTGTATAACACTGGGGTACAGTACTGGTGGGTACAGGTCTGTCACTGTATAACACTGGGGTACAGTACTGGTGGGTACAGGTCTGTCACTGTATAACACTGGGGTACAGTACTGGTGGGTACAGGTCTGTCACTGTATACACTGGGTACAGTACTGGTGGGTACAGGTCTGTCACTGTATACACTGGGTACAGTACTGGTGGGTACAGGTCTGTCACTGTATAACACTGGGGTACAGTACTGGTGGGTACAGGTCTGTCGCTGTATAACACTGGGGTACAGTACTGGTGGGTACAGGTCTGTCGCTGCATAACACGGGTACAGTACTGATGGGTACAGTTCAGTCACTGATAACACTGGGGTACAGTACTGGTGGGTACAGGTCTGTCACTGATATAACACTAGGGGTACAGTACTGGTGGGTACAGGTCTGTCACTGTATAACACTGGGGTACAGTACTGGTGGGTACAGGTCTGTCACTGTATAACACTGGGTACAGTACTGGTGTGGTACAGGTCTGTCACTGTATAACCACTGGGTACAGTACGGTGGTACAGGTCTGTACTGTATAACACTGGTTAATGTGCTGGTGGGTACAGGTCTGTCACTGTATAACACTGGGTACAGTACTGGTGGGTACAGGTCTGTCACTGTATAACACTGGGGTACAGTACTGGTGGGTACAGGTCTGTCACTGTAAAACACTGTGGTACAGTACTGGTGGGTACAGGTCTGTCACTGTATAACACTGGGTACAGTACTGGTGGGTACAGGTCTGTCACTTATAACACTGGGTACAGTACTGGTGGGTACAGGTCTGTCACTGTATAACACTGGGGTACAGGTACTGGTGGGTACAGGTCTGTCACTGTATATAACACTGGTACAGTACTGGTGGGTACAGGTCTGTTACTGTTAACACTGGGGTACAGTACTGGTGGGTACAGGTCTGTCGCTGTATAACACTGGTGTACAGTACTGGTGGGTACAGGTCTGTCACTGTTAACACGGGGTACAGTACTGGTGGTACAGGTCTGTCGCTGTATAACAGTGGTTAAGTACTGGAGGGTACAGGTCCGTCACTTTATAACACTGGGGTAAAGCACTGGTGGTACAGGTCTGTCACTGTATAACACTGGGGTAGAGCACTGGTGGGTGCAGGTCTGTCACTGTATATAACACTGGGGTACAGTACTGGTGGGTACAGGTCTGTCACTGTATAACACTGGGGTACAGGACTGGTGGGTACAGGTCTCTCACTGTATTACACTGGTGTACAGTCCTGGTGGGTACAGGTCTGTCACTGTATGACACTGTGGTTCAGCACTGGTGGGTACAGGTCTGTCACTGTATAACACTGGGGTACAGTACTGGTGGGTACAGGTCTGTCGCTGTAACACTGTGGTACAGTACTGGTGGGTACAGGTCTGTCACTGTATAACACTGGGTACAGTACTGGTGGGTACAGGTCTGTCACTGTATAACACTGGGGTACAGTACTGGTGGGTACAGGTCTGTAGCTGTATAACACTGGGGTACAGTACTGGTGGGTACAGGTCTGTCACTGTATAACACTGGGGTACAGTACTGGTGGGTACAGGTCTGTCACTGTATAACACTGGGGTACAGTACTGGTGGGTACAGGTCTGTCACTGTATAACACTGGGGTACAGTACTGGTGGGTACAGGTCTGTCACTGTATAACACTGGGTACAGTACTGGTGGGTACAGGTCTGTCGCTGAATAACACGGGGTACAGTACTGGTGGGTACAGGTCAGTCACTGGATAACACTGGGGTACAGTACTGGTGGGTACAGGTCTGTTACTGTATAACACTGGGGTACAGTACTGGTGGGTACAGGTCTGTCACTGTATATAACACTGGGGTACAGTACTGGTGGGTACAGGTCTGTCACTGTATAACACTGGGATACAGTACTGGTGGGTACAGGTCTGTAACTGTATAACACTGGTGTACAGTATTGGTGGGTACTGGTCTGTCACTAACACTGGGGTACAGTACTGGTGGGTACAGGTCTGTCACTGTATAACACGGGTTCAGTACTGGTGGGTACAGGTCTGTCACTGTATAACACGGGTTCAGTACTGGTGGGTACAGGTCTGTCACTGTACAACACTGGTGCAGTACTGGTCGGTACAGTTCTGTCGCTGTAACACTTTGGTACAATACTGGTGGGTACAGGTCTGTCACTGTATATAACACTGGGATACAGTACTGGTGGGTACAGGTCTGTCACTGTATATAACACTGGGGTACAGTACTGGTGGGTACAGGTCTGTCGCTGTATAACACTGGGGTACAGTACTGGTGGGTACAGGTCTGATACTGATTAACACTGGGGTACAGTGCTGGTGGGTGCAGGTCTGTCACTGTATAACACTGGGTACAGTACTGGTGGGTACAGGTCTGTCGCTGATTAACACTGTGGTACAGTACTGGTGGGTACAGGTCTAACACTGTATAACACTGGGGTACAGTACTGGTGGCTACATGTCTATCACTGTATAACACTGGGGTACAGTACTGGTGGGTACAGGTCTATCACTGTATAACACTGGGGTAGAGTACTGGTGGGTACAGGTCTCGCTGTAACACGGGTACAGTACTGGTGGGTACAGGTCTGTCACTGTATATACCACGGGTACAGTACTGGTGGGTACAGGTCTGTCGCTGATTAACACTGGGGTACAGTACTGGTGGGTACAGGTCTGTCGCTGTATAACACTGGGGTACAGTACTGGTGGGTACAGGTCTGTCACTGTGTAAAACTTGGGTGCAGTACTAGTGGGTACAGGCCTGTCGCTTTATAACACTGGGGTACAGTACTGGTGGGTACAGGTCTGTCACTGTATAACACTGGGATACAGTACTGGTGGGTACAGGTCTCTCACTGTATAACACTGGGGTACAGCACTGGTGGGCACAGGTCTGTCACTGTATAACACTGGGGTACAGTACTGGTGGGTACAGGTCTGTCACTGTATAACACTGGGGTACAGTACTGGTGGGTACAGGTCTGTCACTGTATAACACTGGGTACAGTACTGGTGGGTAGCAGGTCTGTCACTGTATAACACTGGGTACAGTACTGGTGGGTACAGGTCTGTCACTGTATAACACTGGGGTACAGTACTGGTGGGTACAGGTCTGTCGCTGTTAACACTGGGGTACAGTACTGGTGGGTACAGGTCTGTCACTGTATAAACACTGGGTACAGTACTGGTGGGTACAGTCTGTCACTGTATAACACTGGGGTACAGTACTGGTGGTACAGGTCTGTCACTGTATAACACTGGGGTACAGTACTGGTGGGTACAGGTCTGTCGCTGTATAACACTGGGGTACAGTACTGGTGGGTACAGGTCTGTCACTGTATAACACTGGGGTACAGTACTGGTGGGTACAGGTCTGTCACTGTATAACACTGGGGTACAGTACTGGTGGGTACAGGTCTGTCACTGTATAACACTGGGTACAGTACTGGTGGGTACAGGTCTGTCGCTGTATAACACTGGGGTACAGTACTGGTGGTACAGTTCTGTCGCTGATATAACACTGGGGTACAGTACTGGTGGGTACAGGTCTGTCACTGTATAACACTGGGGTACAGTACTGGTGGGTACAGGTCTGTCGCTGTATAACACTGGGGTACAGTACTGGTGGGTACAGGTCTGTCGCTGTATAACACTGGGGTACAGTACTGGTGGGTACAGGTCTGTCACTGTATAACACTGGGGTACAGTACTGGTGGGTACAGGTCTGTCAGCTGTATAACACTGGGTACAGTACTGGTGGGTACAGGTCTGTCGCTGTATAACACTGGGGTACAGTACTGGTGGGTACAGGTCTGTCACTGTATAACACTGGGGTACAGTACTGGTGGGTACAGGTCTGTCACTGTATAACACTGGGGTACAGTACTGGTGGGTACAGGTCGT